>SNVD02004145.1:0-19152 GCA_013180625.2 Boswellia sacra
TGGATCTTTGCATTTTGGAGGAATTTTTCTTTGCAATACAGCTGAAACATTTTCCCCCACACTCACTTTCTCATTTCCCCTTTAACTTTCTCTTGTTGGTGCATAACTCCTTGAGAAATTTTGTACAACGAGGTATTTGCTCAATAGCATCCAGAAGTGGTATATTTCCTCGATTTTGTGAGAAGTTTCCAGGATTTCTTGTTCTTGTTCCCCTCCGTCTTTGGATTTTTCAAATCTGATAGGAAATTATGTGAGGAGTACATACAAAGAATTTGGTCTTAAAAGGGTTCTACCTTAGAAGATGATGTTTTGGTTTCTAGTGGAAGTGGTGTCATCTCCTTCACATTTTCAGTTTGTGATTTATTTGCCAGGTTTTGGATACTTGCCCCAGTTCCATTGCTCTCCATTTCGATTTGCTACTCCACTTCGAAAGTTTATCGCACAAGCTTCTCCTTGGATTGATCACCATTTGATAAGATAATTTTTCTGTGTCTTGGCCCTCGAATTTGCTCATGCTAGTAGCCAATTGTCCCATTTGATTTGCCAGGTTTTTGATACTTGCCCCAGTTTCCTGCTGGAATTGCATTGTGTTAGTGGCAAGTGCATTAACAATATCTTCGAGAGACATACCTGAGTTTTGCGAAGCTGGTTGCGGTGCGGGATGTGGCATTGGTGGTGGTTGCATTTGAAATGGTTGCTGCACTCTAGGTTGATTGAAACTTTGTGGCCGATTTGGTATCACATTTGGAGTGATTGGTTGATGATTCCAGTAACTGAAATTATGTTGATCTTCCCATCCAGCATTGTAAGTGCTAGAGACAGGATCATACCATTGGCTCGTTTGTCCTGGAAATCCACCCATGGCATTGGCTTGTTCCATATATTCTTCTTGTAAAGTTGGATACATGTCGATTGGATGCTCCATCGTAGAATATATCCCACATTCATAAGATTTTTGCATATCTCCTACATCCATGTTTTCCACAAGAGAGGTTAGCTCAGAAAGTTGTTGTTCAATGTTCGGAGTGCTTACCTCATTTACTCTCTATGGTAATTGTGGCTCAAATCCTCTACTGAATTGATAGAAGTTTACTGCCATGTTGTCTAAACACAAACAATCAGAAAAGAAAAACAAAGAAAATATGAATCAACAATGAAAACAAAATAACAAATCGATTAGAAAATCAATCCCCGGCAACGGCGCCAAAAACTTAATGCGTTCAAAACTAGCAAGTATACTAGTCGCACAAGTAATAAAGTGATAAGTAAGATATCGTTCCCACGAGGATTGATTCTAATTGAATTTGTTATTTCCAGCAACAATAAACTAAACAGGGGGGGTTTTGTTGAATGCTTTACTAAATTAATAAGAATGCAAGTAAGAATAACAAAACAGAAAGTTAAATTTGAATGAAAAATCAATGGGAGACACTTGGTTAAGAGTTCATTCTCTGCCACAAGATATGAATTTGTGAATTAACATAGAATTGTAATCCAATTACAGCATTGAAGTTATCAACCGTAGATAACAACAAGCTCTGTTATCCCAATCTTTCCTTACTTTGTTGTTAAATAAACAAGCTCTTTATTTAATCTCTATCCATTAAACAACCTAGAACAAGCTCTCTAAGTTTAATTCAATGGAAGCATTACGATGAGAAAGATAGGTTGATCTAAGCAATAATCACACAAGTTCGGATTATTTAACCTAGGTTGTATTTTCCAATTGCAATCTCTGATCACAATTTTGCTACTAATGATTGGAAATTCATGACAATTACGGATCAAGATTTCTAATCTAGCAATAGACAACAACAGATTATATTCAGTTGGCCATTCCCAATACAATCAGTAAGCAATCATAAGCATTAGATATGGGAAAATACAAGCAACTTCAATTAGAGAATTGGATAACAATTTCTTACACAATCAACTCACAAAATCCATATCAAGGGCTTTGAAATCACCCTCAACCAATTCAGATTTAGTTACACATATTCAATCAGAATAACAAATACAATACAGAGAAATTCCAGAATTGAAAAGGAAAGAAAGAACTTAGCAAATTCTTTGAAAATCTTCTTTGTAGATGAATCTTCTTGGAATTGTAGTTCCTCCTCTTTCAAAATCTTCTTTCTCCTTCAAGAACTCCAAGGGATGAGAGAAATCCAGAAATGCAGCCTCCTCCCACGTTTTCCCCTCTTCAAGTTATGAAAATAAAACCCTAAAATGTGTTTAAATACTCTGCTACAGTGAACTTGCTACAGTGCCCCGTATTATACATGCTACAGTGACTTGTGGAATTATATTTCTATACATCTCACACTGTTTTGATTACAACTTTTGGTACACTGAATGGATTTATAAACCGTAAATTTCTCCAGAAAATAGACTTAGAGAGCTTTCCAATGGTATATAAGCATGTCATCCGGTTAATTGTATATCGATACAATCAACTCCGAGAAATTGGCTGACTAGCAGAGGTGAAAATGAAGGGTTTTACTCCATTTTTGTGCAAGTTGCTCCAAAACTCCTACAAACATCAAAACCACACAAAAACATAAAAATACCAAGGAATATAGCAAAGAAACATGGACGAATTGATATGAAAATGATATATAAATAGACACTTATCAGTAACAATCTATCAACTACTGATCATAACAATTGGTATCAGAGCAAGCTTTACTAACGTACTAGTAAAGATCTTGTTTAAATAGATTTGTAGTTACATATTTTCTTATAGAAAGAATCAGTAAACTAGAAGAAGAATTAAACATCAAAACATAGCAGATTCAAAAGATTTCATCAGACATGGTAGCAGTTAAGAAAGAAAAAAACCAAGCATGTTCAGAAACATTCTGTAGAACTAGATGAAGCCAACAGATGCATTAACCAACTTAGGATAGACTCAATAAAGCTTGATCATGTATTGAGTCTTGGCAGAGATAACCTCATCGAACATGATTTAGGATATGAAGAAAAGAATTATGCCTCGTCATCAAAAATTGTGTTTGTTAGAGCTTCAAATTCTAATAACTCTATTGACTCTAGTTCTAAAGTTATGATTGATTTTGCTTCCCTAGTGAGTTCTTTCCAATCAAGTCTTCAAAAGGTTAGAAGATTTAGTTCCAACTTATCATTTTTATGGAGTTAAAGGTCATATAATAACAAAATGCTTTAAATTGTAGAATCTATTTAGCAAAAGGTTAATATTGTTTAAAGAGTCATAAAAATCATGATAGATTTAGGTTAAGAAAATAGATACTCACTGCAATGTTGCTGCACTTAATGTTTTTTCTAATGATGATAGTGGTTGTTTCAAAAATATGATAGAAAATAAAGAGTTTTTGAAAAATCTTAAGTCATGCAAGGAAGAAACAATCACATTGATGATGATGCAAAAGGAAGTAACATTGGCAAGACACCTTAAATGTTGATAGTTTTCTTGAACTTGACAATGTTTTGTTAAGTTTCAGTCAGATTTGTGACAATAGGAATTTATGTGCAAAACATGAGATTAAACAAAACAAAACATTCAAGAATCACAATTAGGAACTTGTTGTGAAACGACCTGTCCCAATTATCACTATCCATAATATTTAAAATTAAGAAAAGAAAACGATAACTGAAACGAGTCTTGAAAAAACAACTCACTACACTTCCGTGCGCCACTCTGATGCCAACATTAATTATTTCTAGTTTAAATCTTTTATAACAAATACTAAAAATGTATCTTTGAAAAATTTTAATGAAAATCCGATAGAATTTTTTCTATTTTTCGAACTTAACCAACCTTTAAGTCATTTCAAAAACACTTCCAAAATATTTTTCTGAACTCAAGTCCTTCTAGGACTTTGTCCTTCACTCAACCACCACACTATGCTTATAATAATAATGTCACTGGGTCTCTAACCCACCAAATGCTCAATTTGACAACTCTATCGATTTAAAATCATATTAAACGATAAATATGAACTGAAATGCTCAATATAGTTAAATTTAGAGTATAAAAATAAGTAAAAATGGAATACTATTAATGAACGTAATCTCATTATATATAATGTGACATTCCTTAGCACCAGAGACTGCTTAGCACCAAACTTGTATCTTAATATGAGAGAAATAGAGAAAAGAGTCAGTTGAAGGCTTAACGAGTGGATATGATTTTATAAAATAAAATACTTATTTCTTTCTTTTATGAAACCCATTTCTTAAACAAAACTTTCTTTATAAAACCTCATTTTCTCAAAACAACTATACATATTTCTTTACTCACTATAAAAAGACACTTTATAGCAATTCCTTAACTGTTTAACTATGATAATATAATATTCTTAAATTATATAAGCAGCTAAACACTAACATAATCTTGTATCTCAACAATACATATCACTTATAAAAATACGTAAATCATTATCTAAAATAATATAAGTAAAATTAGAAATAATAAAACAACTCATATACTTTTCTTAAACACAACACTTACGTAAAACTCTAACTCAAAACCTTATAAGATGTCTTTTTAATTCTAAAACACCTAGTGAAGGGGGCAAATCTATTTTATGGACACTGTGAACATAGGCCTCGGTGAATAACTCCTGTTGCTAAACCAACTATTCATTTGATAATTTTAATTTTAAGTTAATTTAATTTGTTATTTTATTTTATTTGTATATAATGCATGTATTTTGTAACAGTTATTAAATAGCCTTTTTTTGGACTTGTGCATGTCTCTGATACATCAGCATTGACCTTGAAAAAAAGAGATATATTCTATTTTATCTTGTCATTTAGATATTCAAAATATTCGTGGAAAGGATGTGATGGTACAAGTAATATGCGAGTGATTGAAACAGTTTACAAGCTTTAATTTTAAAAGATTACCCATATTCTTATTACATTCATTACTTAGTGCATAAATTACAATTAAAATTAGTTATAACATCTGGAGACTTTATTCCTATTCATCAATTTTTTACCAAACTAACTTCTATTGTGAACTTTTTTGGTGCTTCATACAAACTTAATGATGAACTTAAACGAGCTTAAGCTAATAAAATTGTTTATTTGCTTTCTATTAAAGAACTTGAAAGTTAAGCAAACTTAATTAGACAAGCACTTTACCACAAGCTGGTGAGATTCATTGGAGTTCTCATTTAAGATCAGTTTCAAACCTGATAACCATGTTCAGTGCAACATGTTCTATTTTGATGAATATCATTGATGAAGGAACTGCTTATGCTCAACGAGGAGATGCAGATGTATCTTATGAGGAATTAACTTCATTTAAATTTTCTTCTTCCTAAACCTCATGAAAGAAATTTTGTTGATCACAAATGCACTTTGTCAAGCTTTGCAACTCAAATCTCAAGACATTTTAAATGCCATGCATTCCATTTCATCCACTAAAGCACTAATTCAAAAATTGAGAGATGAAGGATGGGAGGATTTATTTAGCAAGGTCAAATCATTTTGTCGGGCACGCGATATAGAGATCCCAAATATAAGTGCTCGTTATATTGGAAAGGAGGTTGAGCTCTTCATTAAGAAGATAACTTTACATTGGAGCACTATTATCAGGTAGATTTGTTTATGCTGCAATAGATTCTCAGGTATAAGAGTTAAATAGTCGCTTTAGTGAAAATTCAATAGAATTGCTTATTCTTGGTTCAGCCTTGGATCCTCGAGAGGGATATGAGTCTTTCAAAATTAATGACATTTACCAATTGGTGCACGAGTTCTATGTGAAAGACTTCATATACATTGAGAAGAATAGACTTTTGAAAGCAGAACTTCAATATTATGAGCATGATGTTATTTGACATCAATATTTCAAAAGTTTATCAAGTATTTCTGATTTGTCATTGGCTAGTAAAGAGAAGAAGATCAACTATATTCACTACAACAAAATATAACATTTACCACGTTAATTTAAAGTTGTAGAAGTATATTTACCACTTGATATTTGTCTGTGGTGTATCAAGGAGTGGTTAAAAGTATAGTTCTTTTATAACAGGTAAATGCACGTGGTAAATAAGCAATTAACATGTTGTTGATTATAATCATTGACCACGTACAAATGTATGTGGTAGATTATCCACCGTCCACCACTTGCATCTGCATGTGGTAGTTGTCTTATTTCGAATTTGTTATTAACCACAATACTATTGACGTGGTTAATTATCTTATCCACCACGTAACATACGCGTTGTCTTTTTAAATTTTAAAATTTTTAAATGACCACATGGTATTTGGACGTGGTAGATATTATTGTCCACCACATGAGAATGTAAGTTGTTGATTAACTTTATTAAAGTTATAATTAACCACTACTATGTGTATATGGTAGATAATTTATTGTGTAAGTTGTAAATATTTAATATTAATTATTTTTTCTTGGTTATATTTAATATTAATTATTGTTTCTTGGTTTTTTATAATAATTTAATTTATAATAAATTAATTTTAATAAATCAAACAAACACACATATATATATATGTACTCAACAATATTAAAATTAACAAAAACACCAATTGTCATTTAACTTAAAAATCTCTATAAGTATGACATAAACAATGAAGTATGTAATGTAATGTAGTTTACGATTTATCCTAAAATGTTAAAAGTAACAAAAGGAAACTAAGTACTGCTATATCCTGAGAAACTAAACAAATGATTACTTAAGCATCAAATGTTACGTATTTCGAAGGCCATGCTACTGTACTACCTAAAGCGTTTTTAAGGATTTGCATATCACTTGTAGGTCGATACAGTGGGACTCTCTTAACAATTGATTTTTTGACCCAAATTCTCCAACAATCTGGACCAAGAACCATGTGATGAACAAGAGCTTCAGGATTGGTAGTATCAAGTTCAGCTTCAGCAACCACTTCTCCTGTTCCAAACCAGTGCAATAACTTGCATTTTCCATTTGGAATGAAATCGTCTTGAAAAGTAACACTCGGTTTGAATGTCTATATCATAAACAACAAACAAGAAACAATAGTAAATTTTAATTAAAAAATTTTAATACACGTTTTATTTAACAATTATATTTTATGAATTGTGCAAGGATAGATAAACTTACTTGAGAGAAGGTTGCAACATTTGGATTCAAACCGTTGTTGTTTTCATGAGTATTTGAAACCTATTGTTGCCATGATAAAATAAACAAGTGAAGATCAATAAGAGTTAGTGTAATGTTAGTAATTTTGTATACAAAATCATAGTAATTAATGATTAAAATACCAAAAATATTTTCTTTAACAGATGAAAATTTTCAAACAATGAAAACAAGAAAACAATCAATTGTCTAAAAAACTATTAAAAAAAAAAAGATAGAAGAAGATCATAACAAAATTTAAACAATTTCAAATATCTCATAGCAAACCAATATATTTGGCCAAAAAATCTGGTTTCAGAGCCGTGTTTACAACTTAGTGAACCGAGTATGAATGATGATGGGTTGGCTTTATCAAAATAGGGTAGCCTTTATATTTACTATACAGGGCTATGGAACCTACCTGGCTAGCCTTATCCCTAGCTTGTTATTGTTGACCCCTAGCTTGTTATTGTTGACTCATGGACTCTTATGTGTATAGACATTTGTTTTAGCTTGTTATTATTGACTCATGGACTCTTGTGTGTACAGACATTACAACAATCCCACGTGACCCACAATAGCTATATTATTAAACAACTTAAATATGCTCAAATATTGTATTAAAAAAACGCAAGCCAAACCAATTCTCTCTTATAGGTAGGGTAGTAAATAAAAGATGTTTGGTTGCATTTAAATCTTTCATGTATAACTTTAAATTGTAAGAAAGGATACCTGTAGTGGCAAGTGGTTGCAGGAAACAAATCTTCATTGAGCAATGATTAAACTTTTAGAAGCAATATATGTTTTATCTCATTTGATTAGAGCTGAAACGGTTTGGGGAAAAAAAAAAGAGACAAACCTGGAAACACAACAAAACAAGAAAACAAATTATGAATCCAATCAAATGAGTAGAAACGGCTTCGAAAAGGAAAAGACAAACCTGAAAACAAAACAAAACAAGAAAATAAAACATTTATATAATCAAATGAGCAATAATGACTTGAAAAAAAAAAGGAGACAAACCTGAAAAAAGAACAGAACAAGAAAACAAAAAATTAATCTAATCAAATCTGTAGAAACGACTTGGAAGAAAAAAAAGACTGATAAAGAGAGTTTACTGTAGTTTCATAAAGGTGTTGCCAAGAAAATACCTCAATAATTAAAAAGTTGAAAGATAACATAAAAAATTGTGGCTTAAACCAAGTTGTATAAGGTCATCACGCACAAATACTTGCAGACAATACTTACGTAGCGATGATTGCACCATAATTCTATAGGTTTGGGTCATAATAACATTTAACAAAACAATAGGAACACCTATATTGCACATGTTGGAACATCATAAACAAAATCAAAAACAAAAACACAAAATATATATATATATATATATATATATATACACACACAAAGCAAAATAGCTAAAAACCGTGTGACATGTTGTTGCGCCTCTTGTGGGGATCCAAAGTCTATTATACAATATACACACATGATTTATGATTAAAAAAAGGTAGATTAAAATCTTAACAAAATTCAAATAATTCTGAAAAACTCATAACAAACCAATATATTTAGCTGCAAAATCTAGTTTCGATATATAGTGAACCAAGTACATAATACTAATGCATGACCCACCATTATGAAGCATGACCCACCAAGTAAAATAATGATTAAATTTTCAGATACAATGATGAATAGCCAAGTTTCATAGCAGTACGTGGTATAATATTGATGACCCACCATTATGAAGCATGTTGCTTTGAAACTCCTACATGTGATTCTTTTTAATATAATATATATTAATTAACCAAAAATTATGTATATACTAATAATGATGTGCAAGTTATGCAAGTGTTGACCGAGATTCTTTCATTAAATCTCTCTCATCTTAGTTATTTAGTTTTTGTTTTTTGTCTTTCATAAAGCAAAATAAAAAGTAGTTGAAAACCCTAAGCGAAAATACAAAAAATTAATGTTTGCACAGAAATCAAAATACCTCCTGGCGCTGCTCCTCTTTTGGCGAGTAGAAACGGCTTGGAAAAAGAAAAACAGAGACAAACCTCAAAAAAAAAAAAAAACAGAGCCAACCTCCGATTGAAACACTAATGTCAATCCAAAAAATAATAATTTATTAATCCAATCGAAGGTATATTTGATAACAACTCAATATAACAACTACAACTACAATAGGAACAAACTAGTTATTTAAAATTTTTAACAAATTAACATAATATAAGACTAGAAAATCTCTAAAAAAATTGAGTTCATACCTTATTGAATTAAAATTGCACTTTTTGTAGGATGAATTGAATTAAAACTGAATACAAAAAGATACAAATAAATAGCAAAAAAGATGAATAATGAGAAATCTTTAGTTATTGGAATTAAACTTAAATACTTGTGATACTTACCTTTCACGATTGGAAGAAAAAAATAATTTAGATTTTTACAATATAAATGTTAAAACCCGACTATACACTAGCGGGAAACCAAAATTAAGTTGATAGTTGGTGTATTGTGATTTTAACTCCTTCCATAAGTTAATATTTTAGTATTATTAATATTAATTACTTGATAAGTAACGGTCTTTTAAAAATATCAACCACGTGTGTTGTAGGACCTGTTGTGAATAAAATAAATATCAACCACGTGTTCATACTCGTGGTAGACTATTAAATACTTATCACATGTCATTAAGTCCACGTTGTTAATAAAGTACCCATTAACCACATGTAGAGGTAAGTAATAGCTATTAATAATTAACCACATGCCACAAAATTCATGTAGTAAAAAACAATCATATTAACCACATCATGTTCCTAAGTTGTTGAATGCAATTTGTAATAACTTTTAACAACGTCCAAATCTTGTACATGGTTAATATATATATTTTTTTACAACGTTGGTATACATCCATTTGTAAATTTAAAGTGGTTAATTAAACATTTTGTTGTAGTGAAATTATAAATTAAACAAAGCTAGTGTCATAGCATTCTAGCCTAGATTTGATAAATTCTATCACGGTATTCTACCTATTGCTATTCTAGAATAATTCATATCAATTTATTAAGGATCATGGCATTTCTAGCGTAAACATGGCATTTCTAGCCTAATTCAAACAGTTGAAATCAATCATAGCTATTCTAGCTCAAACAAGACATTCAAGAGGAAAATGGTAATTCTACATATTTTATACTATTTCCTAGCATAAATCAAAGTAAATATAAGTTCTCCATGATTCTAATCATGTGCTCCCAAGCATGATTCTAAGCATGTGCTCCTAAGCATGATTCTAAGCATGTGCTCCTAAGCATATTTTTAAGCATTCGCAAAGATATTAAATTCATAAGTATGTTTCTAAATAAGGAAAGGAAAGATGACTTATCTTGACAAGCATTTCTTCCTTGCAAAACAAATTGGGTTAAAACAATCCATAATAACCCTATTCATGCTTCTAAGCATAAAAATAAAGTTCTAAACATGCTTTTTCTAAGCAAGTAAAATAAAAGAGAATGGGAGAGAGGAGAGAATTATGCTCTCAAGACGTACCCTTTCTGGGTTTAGAGTAATAATATGCCTAAAAAAATATATTAGAAAAGACTTCTCAAATTCTTAAACGTGTCTTCAAGAGGAAGAAAGAGATCATTATATTCGACAATCGATGTGTATTGCAAAGTGGAGGGAGTATGGTTTATATAGGAGAGGGGTGCAAACAAAAGAGGAAGTTTTCTAAGCAAATTTCCAGATATAAACCAACAAGGGTCGGGTTGCCATCTGATGGATGCCTGGCCATTCACCAATAGTCGGGTAGCTGTCAGATGTTCGGGCGACTGTCTAATGGCCGGCCAGCCAATTTTCTTTCGACCCTCTCCTTTTTTATCATCCTTCAATGCAGTCCCTTTAAACCTTTGCTCCTTCGATCGCACAGATATTTTAGAATTCAACTTTGATTTGCGATCCGTAAATTTCTATGAAAACTAGACATTCGTAGCTTCACAAAGGTATATGACTCTTACCACATTCCTCCCGAATTGATTTTTGTGATTTTTCAAAGTAATGTGTCAGTTTTTCAGACTCTTCACCAACTTCTTTCACCCTTCTTTTCTTGACTCTCAAGGGTATTTTGATCATTTTCTTTGCTCGACATTTATTTTCATTTCATTCTCGAGCCTCAAAAATCCAGTGTCTATAGCTTACCCCTTATTTTGGAGAGGTTTGTGAGACACAAAAGTTGATAAAGTATTCTTACTCTGTCTTTCTTTCTTCCTTCTCATCATATTCGACTTCGTTCTCCTTTTTCAAACTTTCTCACCACTCCATTCCATTCGTGCAAAGTGTGTGTCTGTTCAGGGACTAATGTGCCCATTTAAAGGTGAATGTGTCTATCTAAGGCGAATGTGCCCATCCAAGGGCAAACTTGCCTACCTAAGGCGAGTGTGCCCATTCAAGGGCTAACATGCCTATCTAAGGTGAGTATGCCCATTCAAGGGTGGATGTGCCCATTTAAGGGCAAAGGTGTCCATTCAAGGGCTAACATGCCTATTTAAGGTGAGTATGCCCATTCAAAGGCAAATATGCCCATCTAAGGGTGGAGGTGCCCATTCAAGGGCTAGAAAGCATCCTTATGATGATATGATAAAACACTCTTCAGTGCACCTACTTCTTAGGGTTTCTAACACTCTTCAGTGCACTTACTTCTTAGAGTTTCTGACACCCTTTAGTGCACCTACTTCTGAGGGTATGTTAACACTCTTCAGTGTGCCTATTCTAAGGGCTTCAAACACTCTTAAGTGCACCTACTTCTTAGGGTATGTTAACACTCTTCAGTGTGCCTATTCTAAGGGCTTCAAACACTCTTAAGTGCACCTACTTCTTAAGGTTTTCAACACTCTTTATTGCGCCTCTTCTTAGGGCTTGTGCCTATTCTAAGGGCTTAAAACACTCTTAAGTGCCATACTTCTTAGGGTTTTTTAACACTCTTTAGTGCACCTCTTTTTAGGGCTTGTGGCTATTCTGAGGACTTAAGACACTCTTAAGTGTATCTACTTCTTAAGATTTCCTTCTAATACATGCCCATCAAGAAAACTTCTATTATACACTGCTTCACGATCTTTAGACCTTTTATTCTTCATGCCTTCGACTAAGTATTTTTCATTCTTCTTTAATCTCTTCAGACTTTGCATTCGCTAGGTTTCATGCGCCTCTTCTAAGCATTCCTTATGCTTCTTCTAGTCTTTGTATTCATTAGGTTTCATGCCCTTCCTTCGAGTACTGTTGCTTCTATTATCTATCTCTTCTAGTTTACCAAGGAAATCTCTTGAGTTCTGACATCCTTCATTCTTGCATACATCATGCTCTTTATTGGGTCTCATTGAGACTATCGTGCTGTTTCTATTGGGTCTCATCGAGATTGTCTTGCACATCGTGCTACTTCTTTTGAGTCTTATCGAGACTAACTTGCACATCGTGCTGCTTCTTTTAAGTCTCATCGAGACTATCTTACACATCATGCTACTTTTATTGGGTATCATTGAGACTATCCTGCACATCGTGCTACTTCTGGTAGGTCTCTTTGAGGCTTACTTACATATTGTGCTACTTTTGTTGGGTCTCATCGAGACTGTCTTGCATAACATGTTACTTCTTTTGGGTCCCATCAAGACTAAGTTACACATCGTGCTACTTCTTTTGGATCTCATCAAGACTGTCTTGCACATCGTGCTACTTCTATTGGGTATGATCGAGATTATCCTGCACATCGTACTGCTTCTGTTGGGTCTCGTTGAGACTCACTTGCACATCATGCTGCTTCTGTTGGGTCTCGTTGAGACTCACTTGCACATCATGCTACTTCTGTTAGATCTCATCAACACTGACTTACACATCATATTGCTTTTGTTAGGTTTCATCGAGACTGACTTGAACATCGTGCTACTTCCATTGGATCTCATTGAGTCTGACTTGCACATCGTGCTGCTACAGCTACGTCACCTTAAGGTGTTAAGCCCATTTCTTTTGTGGCTACCCCCAGTATTTCATATTGCATTGTAATTCTACTCGATTACTTATGGATTGTATACCATTCTGAATTGTGCTTCGTGCAAGCAAATGTTTGATGTTTCATGTATGCATGATGTATATCTTAATAATATTTTCTAACTATATATTTCTTGCTTGGTTTAGATGAATCGTCAACAAATTGAGTGTCAAGAGCAAGAGGTTAAGCGTCTTCAGGCTCAGGTTACTACTTCTCTAATTGATGTTGGTGATGATAAATGTAGACTGTCGTCATCAGCCTTCTGTTTTTCCCTTCTACTTCTCCTCACGCCTTCCAATGCCATTTCTCGTATTTTCTAACATATTTGAGGCCATTCTCAAAAGCCTTTCAGCCTCTCTTGAAGCTTTTAAAAGACAATGATTGAAAATACTCGAATCCAGCAGACTCTTCAATCTAAAATTCCTTCGACATGTAAAGCTCGACGTTCCTTTTTTTAAGGAATGCATAACCTTCTAAGATCCTCAGGATTATGTCTCTTGCTTTAATAGGCAAGAGCTTTGCCTTTTGTACGAGGGATTTTTAGCCATATTCGATTGTCATTCGTCTAGTTTTGAGAGCATCATTCTACCTATTATCGAGACACCATCGATGTTTAATCTTGCCAACTTCTTCAACTTTCTGATTTCTGCCATGGGCATTCACACCACAGGCAACAAGGTGACATTGTTTTCCATTATCCTTTTATTTGAGATGATGGATAGGACCTTATCCGGCTAGCTTGCCTTCTTCAATTTTGCCTTCTTACACATTTTCTGCTGGTCTCATCAGACGATCTCAGAGATCTACATCTTGTGACTATTATTCCTCAAATAGGCCTTGATTTCACAGTAGTTCCCTTGATTTTAGCTGAGACAGTGATTGGACTAGATCGTGTCAGGGTGGATTGGAGTCAAAGATTCTATGGCAGTTTTTTACTTCTTCAGTTATTTTTCTTCTTAACCCTAAATTTTGCGTAAGCCCCTGATAAACGCATGAAAGTACACTCTTAAGCATAAATAATTAATGCTAATTGGACAGTATTATAAAGCTTTTATGATATTTTAGCATAATTATTTTGCTTATGCCTCTTTTACATTTGTTTAATTTCTTTTGCATTTTCTTTAGTCTTTATCTTGAAATAAAGTATTGTCCTTAAATTGTGATTAATGGAAATCATTTTTTCAGGTTTAATAAAATGGACACAACTCTCAATCTATAGATCAAAATGGAGAGATTATTGAACCTGGAGCAACATGTCTCAATTTTACACAAAGTTGAAGAACAATCAAAAGCCCAAATCCAACATTTGATGGGCCGAAATTGAGACACAACAAAACCAAATTGTAGTTGTTTCTCAGCCCGACCCATGTCCAGTATTTGGGCCATATCTCAGAGAATACTTGTCCAAATTGCATGAATCTGGTGGCCTTGGAAAGCTGAGATAAAATCCTACAACTTTCATGTTTTCCACAAAGCCCAATTCGGTCCATTTAGTGGTCAAAAATCAGCTGCAAGTTGGTGACCGACATTGTGGAAAAATTGGTGGAAGTTTGGTGTAATAGTTCCATTTCATCACCTATTTAAGGACAACTTGAGGAATTGAATGGGGGGAGAGAAAAAATCATTTGAGTTCACATTTTATCATTGTATATTGCAATTCTCTCTTGTATTTTCTCTTTAGAAATGATAAGAATGAATTGTAAGTTAGGCTAGAACTCTTGGTAAGGCTAGAGATGAACTTGTATGTGTAGTTTATCTATTTCTCCACTTTCATTCTACCTCAAGGGCTATAAAGATTGTATGTTTGTTATGTGTTAAACTCTTTCTCATCTTGTGATTTCTTTTTAATTCAGAAATTATAATTCTCAATTTCATATAAATTCAGTCATACTTTCTTTATGTGATTCATGTTGAATTATAATTGTTACTGGTAGTTTCGTTTTATGAGTTAATCCTTTACTACAATATTGTCATGTGATATATTGTCGCTCTTGGATAACTTGTAAGGATGAATGTTGTTGGTAAATATTGCTTGTAAAGAGTTTATGCATATCAAATACATGTGTTTATCATTTATGCTATACTATACATATTTTCCGATTGATTGTTTGGGATGTGAAACTTTCAATTGAGTTATAATTATTAAATCAAAGTGGGGATTAGATTTACAAAACATATAAGTGATTCTCGATGCCTTACTTCTTAATTACCATCGATTGTTTCCAATTATTAAACATTGTATTTTCTTTAGAACCAATCACTTCAAAGTTAAATTTTATATCTTTATTATCTTTTATATTTTTTGTTTTACTAACCTCTTTTATCAAAGGCCTCCTTGTGGATTCGACACCTCAACGTATACTACAATAACCGCGGTATATTTTGGGCGTAACCAAAAATTGGCGCCGTTGCCGGGGAGGTAAAATGGACGAAAGACGGTTTGTATTTTTTATTTCCTTTTCTTTTTTTTGGCCTAACTTGGAATAATTTGCCTAATTTTCCTAACTTTGACTAATTTGCCTAATTTTCCTAACTTTGACTAATTTGCCTAATTTTTCTAACTTTGACTAACCTTATTCCTTTTATTTTTCAAAGGTCGGCTTTGCCGCCTTTGCTCTTTTACTTTTCAAAGGTCGGCTTTGCCGCCTTGCTCTTTTTACTTTTCAAAGGTCGGCTTTGCCGCCTTATTTGTTTTATTATTATTATCTTGCTCTTTTACTTTTCAAAGGTCGGCTTTGCCGCCTTGCTCTTTTACTTTTCAAAGGTCGGCTTTGCCGCCTTGTTTCTTTTACTTGTTAAAGGTTGGCTTTGCCACCTTGTTTGTTTTATTATTATTATTATTGTTATTACTTGTTAAAGGTCGGCTTTGCCGCCTTATTTCTTTTACTTGTTAAAGGTCGGCTTTGCCACCTTGTTTGTTTTATTATTATTATTATTGTTATTACTTGTTAAAGGTCGGCTTTGCCGCCTTATTTCTTTTACTTGTTAAAGGTCGGCTTTGCCACCTTATTTCTTTTACTTGTTAAAGGTCGGCTTTGCCGCCTTATTTCTTTTACTTGTTAAAGGTCGGCTTTGCCACCTTGTTTGTTTTATTATTATTATTATTGTTATTACTTGTTAAAGGTCGGCTTTGCCGCCTTATTTCTTTTACTTGTTATTTGTTTTAATTTTTTTTATCTTTTATATATACTTGTCAAAGGTTGGCTTTGCCACCTTGTTTGTTTTATTATTATTATTGTTATTATTATTTTACTTGTTAAAGGTCGGCTTTGCCGCCTTTACTTGTTATTTGTTTTAATTTTTTTCTTCTATATATACTTGTCAAAGGTTGGCTTTGCCACCTTGTTTGTTTTATTATTATTGTTGTTATTATTCTCTCTAACTTTTGTTATCTTATTGCTTTTTGACTTTATTTGAGAACTTTCTTGTGTAAAAAAAAAACAAAAAAAAAACAAAAACAAAAAGAGAGACAAATTGTGAGTGATGTATGAAGCAATCTAGAGACAAACGAGGGAGATTTATGAAAAAAATCAGAACTAGAACCACAACAAGATTTTGCAACCGAAGAAAAATCAATTCTTGGTTCATCTTCATCTTCTAATTCTGATACAATGAGCCAACATGAGGACAACCCCGTTAAAACTCTAAAAGATTACTTGCATCCTACCCGCACAGCCACACCATCATGTATCATATTTCCACCTAATACACCAAAATTGGACTTTCACCCTGGGATGATACATCTTTTACCAACTTTTCATGGTTTAGATAGTGAAAACCCGTATGTGCATGTTAGAGAATTTGAAGAAGTAGTGGGCACCTTTCATAGTCAGGCCAATGCCATAGATTCTGTCAGGTTAAAATTTTTCCCTTTTTCTCTAAAAGACAGGGCAAAGAGTTGGCTATACTCTTTAAGGCCGAGATCCATAGGAACTTGGACAGAAATGACCCAAGTGTTTTTTAACAAATATTTTCCACAACATAAGACTAACGGCCTGAAAAGACAAATTTCCTCTTTCTCCCAAAAAGATAGTGAAACCTTGTACCAAACTTGGGAGAGATTTAAAGAGTTGTTAAACATGTGTCCTCATCATGGGTATGAAAATTGGCGCTTGGTTAGTTACTTCTATGAGGGACTAACAATTAGGGAGCGCCAATTTGTTGAGATGATGTGCAACGGGGAGTTTCTTCAAAAAGACCCTGAGGAAGCCTTAGAATTCCTCAAAGACTTAGCTGAAAAAGCCCACACATGGACTGGACCTAGTGCTACAGATAGCACAAATAGGTCACGATCTAGTGGAATTTACCATCTTAGGGAAGAGGACAACCTTAAAGCCCAATTAGAAGTCTTAACTAGGGAATTGGAAGTCTTGAAAACCAAAGATAGGAAGGTCACCCATACAGTTGCTAAAGTTGAATCACAAGATCCATGTTTTATTTGTGGAGGGGTGTACGAGGAACAATGTAACGCCTTAGGGATGTACAAAAAGCCTTATTCACCCTATTCTGAAACCTATAACCCTAGCTGGAGAAACCACCCAAACTTTAGTTAGAAATCTAACCCCCAAAACAATAACCAATGGAAACAGGAACAACAACCACCTAAGTCTTATCAAGCACCTCAATACAATGCACCATAAGTTAGAAATTCCTTAGAGGACACCTTACAAGCATTTATGGAGGCCCAAAATAAGACGAACCAAAAATTTGAAACAGTTCTTACACAAGTGGTGGAAGAGAACAAGGAGATCAAAAGTCAAATCACTAAGCTAACTAGTGCTTTGACCATACAAGAGCGAGGTAAGTTTTCATCTCAAACTCAATCTAATCCAAAAGGGCAACACATGGCACAAGCCTCTATTTCTGACACACAAAATCTCAAAGAGGTAAATGCCATCACTACTCGAAGTGGTAAGATCTTAAATGAGCCTATATTGCCAATCAACACTACCATGGAAAACAAAGATGTTCTCCCACAAAAGGAGGACATTTTTTAGAAAGAACTTGAAAAGAAATTTTCGATTCCAGTGCCTTTTCCCCAAGCTCTCAGATCTAATGGGAAAAACTCGAAAGTTCAAGGTGAGATTCTAGAACACTTAAAACAAGTTAAGATTAATCTTCCCTTGTTGCATGTAATCAAACAGGTTCCGGCTTACGCCAAAGTTATCAAGGATCTATGCAACATCAAAAGAAAGCACCATGTCAAGAAGACTGCATTCTTGACGGAACAGGTAAGTGCAGTCATTGAATAGAAAACCCCACCCAAGTACAAAGATCCAGGGTGTCCTACAATTTCCTGCCAGATTGGGACACATGAAATCAGTTAAGCATTGTTAGACTTGGGAGCAAGTGTCAATCTCATGCCCTATTCGGTTTACTTACAATTAGGACTTGGAGAGATCAAACCCACATCCTTAGTTCTACAATTGGCCGACCGATCAGTCAAGAAACCACGGGGAATAGTGGAAGATGTTTTATTACAGATTGATAAATTTTATTACCCTGTTGATTTTCTTGTTTTGGATACTCAGTCTGTGGTTAATATGGAGTCTAAAATTCCTCTTATTTTAGGGAGACCTTTTCTTGCCACTGCTAATGCTTTTATTAATTGCAGGAACGGTCTCATGAAATTGTCATTTGGTAATATGACTCTTGAGGTGAATATTTTTCATATTGGAAAGCAACCACGAGAGGAGGACGATTGCTAACATTCATATATGATAGACACACTTATCTCAGAGGAGGCTTATAGAAAACAGGATTTTGACTCTTTAGACTACCTTCTTGATTCTGAATTTGAAGATTTATTTTATCCTGATGATACAACTAATGTGTTTGGTGTTTTTGACTCACAGGATAAAAAGACTCGATTTTGGCAACCACGCTTTGAAGAATTGTCTCGTGGAAGAGAGAAGCCAAAACCCTCTAACTTAGAGGCTCCAAAAGTTGAACTTTCTCCATTGCCCAAAGGTTTGAAGCACGTTTTCTTGGGAGCAGGTGATACCTTTCCTG
>SNVD02004148.1:0-193110 GCA_013180625.2 Boswellia sacra
GGTTTGAATCGTGCATATCTGGGAGAAGAACACTCAATCGCATTATCGGTAATATCTCTCCTTTTCTCCTCTTCAATGGATACCGATATCTTTCTATCGAACCTTCGTAATATTTCCCTTCACTTCCTCAAAATGCTGTGTTTAAAATTTATAAAGTACGGATGACTAGACTTTGGGTATTGATGCTCTTAAATCTGCCCGCGGATATCCGATGGCTTATCGAAGCCAAGGTGAGATTGTCCGGTGAGCCGGACATTAATCTCGCAAAATACATGCCTGGTATAGGAAAGAGCTACTACGCAAAGAGGCGAAGAGCGAAAAGGTTACAAGTATGTTATAAATGTGCTAGATGGAATTGTAACCAGACTTGTCGGTCATTAGGTTTTGCGTCCAGGAATAGAGAAGATAAACTTTCATTTATTAAGAATGGTTTGAGTAATGAGTCGCTGGATAATGTTTTATTAACTCTTGAGTCACATTCTGGTGGACTTGTTCAGCGTGAATTACTTAATCTATGGACACAATTTCGTGATGAATTGCAGTGTTATAGTCTAGGGACTCTGACTAAAAACGACCCTGTTTGCCAGTTTATAAGAAAACTGGATGGGAAGCGAATCCCCGACTCATAGAAGGCTTTTCAGCCGTTACTGGACGTAAAACCAGAGGAAAATGTGAGCCACAATCACAACTACTTGTATATTTGAATGTGTGTTATTGTTGTCGAATTTTTTTTTGTTTCGTTTGATCTGATTATCAATGTTGTTTTTGTGTTGTTGTTGTTGGTTGATTTTGTTTGTTTTAATTTCAAGTTTTCTTTTTGACAAACCATATGACTACCCTAGGGCATAAGTACACGTGGGAGACAAGTATGGAGGTTTTGTCAACCTCCGCCGAAAGTATATCTCTACTTTTCATGCTTCACGTGGGAGACAATTGTGGCGGTTTTGTCAAACCCCGCCAAAAGTATATGTCCATTTTCCATGCTTCACGTGGGAGACAAGTGTGTAGGTTTTGTCAAACCTCGCCGAAAGCATATCTCATTTTTTCAAATCTTGGGGCGATAAATCTGCATCGAGCAACTCCCACCGAAATTATGTCCCCATGTGTCAAATTTGAGAGTTTTACGTGTGTATATATTTATGCTGCATATTTTCAAAGGTCATTCTATAACCTGTCTTGCACTTGAAAAGCATAATACCTAACGTGTCTTGCACAAGGTTAGAGCACTTGTAGAAATGGAGAAAACACCAATTCGGCGATTCCGCAATATATGCGTATTTTGCGGATCGCAATTTGGTAAAGATGAAGAGTTTACCACAGCAGCTCTTGATCTTGGTAGGACATTAGCTGCGAGGGGTATTCATTTGATTTATGGAGGGGGTAGTCTTGGGCTAATTGGGTGTGTGTCAACAGCTGCATCCCTAGGAGTGAGCAAAGTTCTCGGCATTATCCCTAAACCATTAGCTGTACGAGATATCGTAGGCAACACAATCGGGGAAGAGTTACAGGTCTCTAGTATGCATGAGCGTATTGCAAATATGGTTGTTAAGTCGATGCATTTATAACTTTGCCGGGTGGTTATGGTACATTAGAGGAGATATTTCAAATCACCTCTTGGGCACAGCTAAACATCCATCGAAAACCCATTGATTTGTTAAATGTCAATAATTTTTTTGATGGTTTGTTGTCTTTTCTTGATCAAGCAGTAGAAAAAAACTTTATCTCACAGTCAGCGAGGCAAATCCTGGCTACAGCTTCAACTGCAGGGGAGTTAATTGACAAATTACAAGAATTCGTCTATTCACCTGATTCAACAATGGCTCGGATAGATTGGTTTGGAGAAGGCAATAAGAGGCGTAAACTGGATTTAACGCTCCATCTGTAATCTCTATCTGCTGGTTTGCTTCATTTTCGTTTGCTTTTTCTTTATTGTGTTTATTTGAGTTTTTTTTTTATGTCATTTCTTTTGAGTTTTTTTTAAGGTTATTTCTTTCGCCCCAGGTAATATTTTCTAATCATGGCTTTTAGAATGGTGGCTTAAAAAGTTTAATTCCTCTTGAAACGCATTCTGGATCTCTTCAATCCATAATGGTTGAATAAGGAGGCTAACTTCTAAACTTTTTAGACCCATTCTAACTGACTTGTTTTTGTTTGCTGGCTTGTTGGACTTTGTTATTTTATGAGTAAGTTTAGTTTTGTGTAATTTAGAGTTGTTGTATGTTTTTGTCTATATCAGTTTCGATTCGAAAAAAAAACATTGTGGAAAAACCTGAGAATGGCAGAATATGGGGTTTCTTAACTCTTGAAACGCATTCTCTCTAATAAATCTGTAGTTTGTTTATTTCATGTTGTTTGAAGTGTCTTGTTTCTTGTTTTGTTCTTTCATAATAAAGGTATATAGGCTGGAAACCTTAAGTCTGCGGGCTACTGATCCTAAGGATTGTTGAAATATACAATCTTGACTCAGGTGTAACAACGCCACGTACCTTTTTTCTTGCATTTTGTGGGTCGATGATAAGATAATGATTGAATTAAGAATAACTCTTGGAAAAAATGATAAATGATGCATGGATCTGTGTGCTTGAAATGTTTATTGGTTTTCGCTTTGCTTTTGATTCCTTGCGCAAATTGAGCACTGAGCTATTATCACTGAGTTATTTGTTTACTTAGAGAAAGTTTATGTAATTTAAGTGTTTCTTCAGATTTCATGAATTCTAGAACCTGTTTGATGGTCACTCGAGGCGAAATCCTAGACCGTGCAACATTAGGGAAATGATTTAGGCCATCTTTGGACCGTTTGAGCCTTAATAGCCAACCTTGACTGAAATTGATCCCTAGTTACCCCTTTGAGCCTTTGTAGGCCTTTTTCTTTGTTAACTCACTAAAAGATTTCCTAACCTCAAATGAATTTATTCCAAACAGTTTATCCCTTACCTATGAGCATGTAGATCATTCACAATTAAATTTTGAGCTATGTTCTGGTTTTGGGAAGTTAGAGGAGGTTGGGAATGTGTTATGAGCAATGCAAGTGAGTTATATTGTGTTTGTAAAAAAAAAAAAAAGAAAAAAGAAAAAAAGTCAATCTGTACTTATCGTCCACGTACTTACACATTGAGGACAATGTGTTGTTTCAGTGTGGGGGAGGGGAAGTGTAATAAAAAAAAAAGAAAAAAAGAAAAAAAAGAAGAGAACAAAAGAAGAAGAATAAGAGATTTACACCCTTAAGTGTTCTTAAAAAGAATGAAACAACAAAATGTGGGGGTGTAGTTTTCTTTTGTTTTCTGCGAAAAAAAAAAGATTGAGTGTTCTAAATAAGTTTGGGGGAGTAACCTGGTGAATTAAAATAAAGTTGTGTTATAGGGCTGAGCTCTACATAGTCTTGAATGATTTATGTGTTTGTGGGTGATTTGAGCCAAATTATTATCCTTTATCATACCTTCACCCAAGCCAAACGTTACAAGCTTAATAAAGTCCTACTTGATCCTTGGTGTTGTGCATGTCTACATTAGTGGAGAGTGACTTGAAAAGCAGGCCTATGGAGTTCATTTATACGCACATCTTCACTATTAAATATGATTCATTTTTAAGCATAAACTCATCCGGGTTACAAGTGATTAGGTGAGAATGGCTCTACACACACACACTGGAGGAATTGAAGTAAAGCGAAACTAATCTTTGTAATGAGATTCTTGATCAAGTGCATTATTTTGAAGTTTTCCTTGAGTTATAAATAAGTACAATCTTTGAGGCCTATTTACAAGTTAAAACATGTGTCTTTTAATTTTTCTTTGATTTTGTTTAGATTTAGTTTTGTTTTCATATCGCTGTAGTTGCTCGAGGACTAGCAAAGTCTAAGTGTGGGGGAATTTGATAAGTGTCTATTTATATATCATTTTCATATCTATTCGTCCATGTTTCTTTGCTATATTCCTTGGTATTTTTATGTTTTTGTGTGGTTTTGATGTTTGTAGGAGTTTTGGAGCAACTTGCACAAAAATGGAGTAAAACCCTTCATTTTCACCTCTGCTAGTCAACCATCTTCTCGGATTTAATTGTATTGATATACAATGAACCCGATGACATATCATATACCGTTGAAAAGCTCTCGAAGTCTACTTTTTGGAGAAATTTACGGTTTATGAATCCATTCAGTGTACCGAAAGTTGTAATCAAAACAGTGTGAGAAGTGTAGAAATGTAATTCCACACATCACTGTAGCATGTATAATACGGGACACTGTAGCACGTTACTGTAGCAGAGTATTTAAACACATTTTAGGGTTTTATTTTCATAACTTGAAGAGGGGAGAACGTGGAGGAGGCTGCATCTTTGGATTTCTCTCATCTCTTGGAGTTCTTGAAGGAGATTGAAGGCTTGGAAAGAGGAAGAACTACAATTTTGAGAGATTTTCATCAAATTTGCTAAGTTTTCCCTTTCCCTTCCATTTTCTGGAATGTCTCCATATTGTATTGTATTTGTATTGTTTCTGAATATGTGTAACTAAATCTGAATTGGTTGAGGGTGATTTTAAAGCCCTTGATATGGATTTTGTGAGTTAATTGTGTAAGAAATTATTATTCAATTCTCTAATTGAAGTTGCTTGTATTTTCTCATATCTAATACCTATGATTGCTTACTGATTCTATTTGGAATGGCCAACTGAATATAATTTGTTATTATCTATTGCTAGATTAGAAATCTTGATCAGTAATTGTCATGAATTTCCAATCATTAGTAGCAAAATTGTGATCAGAGATTGCAATTGAAAAATACAACCTAGGTTAAATAATCCGAACTTGTGTGATTATTGCTTAGATCAACCTATCTTTCTCATCGTAATGCTTCCATTGAATTAAACTTAGAGAGCTTGTTCTAGGTTGTTTAATGGATAGAGATTAAATAAAGAGCTTGTTTTATTTAACAACAAAGTAAGGAAAGATTGGGATAACAGAGCTTGTTGTTATCTACGGTTGATAATTTCAATGGTGTAATTGGATGACAATTCTATGATTTATTCGCAAATCCATATCTTGTGGTAGAGAATGATCCCTTAGCCAAATTTCTGTCATTGATTAATTCTCACTTCAATTAAGTTTGCATTGTGTTATTCTTTACCTGCATTAATATTTCATCTAGTTAATCAATCAACAAAACCCCCCTCATTTAGTTTATTGTTGCTTTCGAATAACAAATTCAATTAGAATCAATCCTCGTGGGAACGATATCTTACTCATCACTTTATTACTTGTGCGACTAATATACTTGCTAGTTTCGAACGCATCAACAAGATGCCTACATTTGAGCAAGAATCAAACTCTAATCGGGGAACCTTACATTTGAGCTTTTGAATGTATATAAAATAAATATTTTCATCACCCATAAAAACTCTTCTTTTTTTTTGAATTGCTCTTAAATGACAAAGTATTTGATAAATGTTTTGGCATTAATTTCAAAAGAAAAAAAATTACTAGTGCTAAATTGAAGATTAAAAAACAAACTATCTATTTTGAAAAATCGAATTTGTTTTCATGGTGGAGAATATGACACTTTTATTATAATTTAAAAAGAGTAATATTCATTCTCAAGAGAATAACAATGGTTGACCCTTCATACATTTATGTAATACAGTATTATAATAAATTATAAGAATAATCTATCTAAATAGATTTTTTATCTAAAATGGCAAATTCGTACAAATAATTAAATTATTTACCACATTAATTCTCAATTTATGTGATTATTATAAATAAAATAAATAATACCAGACATACAATTGTTTTATACAATTATTTTTACATAATTTTGATGTGGCATGATATTATTGGATGACACATCATTATTCTTATTATAATCTTTACTATCTATTATAATTTTTTATCATTTAATGATATTATGCCACATCTAAAAGTACGCAGATATAATTATAAAATTAGGTTGTATAAGTATATTCAAATAAAAGATATATCATATATGATACCATATATTTCGAGACAAATTGATGACCCTTAATTAAAATCCTCGTCTAATTCAAGTTATCAAAAACTTTTAAAAACCATATAATAATTGAATTTTTATATTTACGTATAATTAATTAAGATTTTTTAAGTATCTTTTCTACTAATTACCATTATACTCTTGAATTATATTAAATGAAAAAAAGATTACATAAATTGCTTACTATAATTATGATTCCTCTAAAAAAATTGGGATCCAATTCATTCATTTCTCAAATCTCCATATTAATGTTATTCTCTCCAATTAATAAGAGGACAAAAGGCCATAAATAATAATATATTCAATCCAAAATTATATAAAGTCCATCTCAAACGGCTACATTACACTTTCTCAATCTCCACCTCACAAAACAGAAAACCATCCAACGGCTCCAAACTTTTTGACTAATCAACTATTTTATCCTAACGGTCAAAATCCCACCATTTAAATTCCCCCATTTCGAAAACTAGCCGTTACCACTTCTCCTCTCTTCTGTTCTCTTCATCTCTCAAGTTCCGAGATCCTTCACATTCAAAGCCAAACCAGTTCTGGTTCAAAGCTTTTATTTCCTTTCCACATTTCACAAACATTGCCAACTCTTCAATTCAATCATCTCAACAATCGATCAATCAAATCAAATCCATGGCTGCACCGAACAAACCATCTTCTTTTTCACCAATATCATCAAGCAGAGCTATGCCAAGTGCAAGAAACTCTGAAACCAAAGATCCCATGAGGAGGAGTTTCACTGGAAACCCGTTTAGCAAACCTTCGTCGATCGTAACTAACTCAAGAGGCGGATTTAACCCTAACACTCCTGCTAACAGTCCTTCAGGTTAGGTTTCCTTTCTTGTGCTTCTCTATCCCTTTTCTTGTTTGTTTTTGTGATAATCATGTGTTTGGTTGCCGAGAAAATGGGGGAATTTTATAAAGATAATTGAAAGAGGTTGTTTTCTTTTCTGTGTTCTCAAGAAAATGGACTGAAGCTGCTAATATTTCTGTTTTTTCCAAGTATTTTAGACTCTATTGTGGGTAATTTTCTGTTTGTTTAGATGGAAAACTTTTCCGGGTAAAATTTTATAGCATAATTGTATATAATGATGTTCATATGAAGCTTGTGGAAATTGAGCATTTCTCTATATTTGTGGTAAAGAAACAATCTTTTTTCTTTTGCAAGCTTGAAATTCATTTTGTTGTAGCGAAATTTTCCTCCAGAAATTTTCCATTGAAACAAACATGCCCTGTAGAAATCAAACAGTACTAGTGATGTAGGAGAAGACAGGAATCATAGGGATTTTCTAATTTAATTATTTAATTATTTATAATTTTGTAAGGAAATATTATTTTATTTTATTGTATTTCCTTATTTGAGTTGGTCTAAGATTGTTTTCCTTTTCAAGATTGTTTGCCTTTCAAGTTAGAGATAGAATTCTGTAAATAGGACCTTAGTTTGTTTCATTTTGTTAAAATTTTATTCATCCAGTAGAGTTCTCAGCAAGGTTTTCTCTTTTTTTCCTATGTTTTCCCTGACAATCTTAGCAAACAAAGAGATTATAAGGCTGATATTTCACATTTTTTTTCTGGTTTCTTGTTTATATTTTCCTTTGTGTTTGATGAAATGCAGATTTTCCTAGAAGAAGCTCTATCGGCAGGGAAAGTTTCGGTTCTTTGCGAGACTTGGAGGACAAGGAAAACGGCAAGGACGCAACTCTAAAAGCAGCAAAAGTCCGATCTCCGGCTTCTACTTCAAAGGGTACAAAGAATTTCATGTCACCAACAATATCTGCAGCTTCCAAGTTCACTTCATCACCAAGAAAGAAAGTCTTGGTGGAGAGAAATGAGCCTGTTCGATCTTCAGTGTCATTCTCTGAAGTTAAAAGCCAAGTAATGGAAGAAAATGGTCCAAAGCCGGATAAAAGTTCGATTAAGAAGAAGACTGTAACGTTTTCTGATGTCCAGAGCTTGATAATGTCAGATGATAATGACTTTTCAGGGCTAGGGACAGGCATGAATCAAGACAAGAAGATTAAGGCCTCACATGACACGCCGGTCACTGACTTTGATGAAGAAATATTGAAGAGTGATTCAGTTTGTGAATCTGAGGGGCTTTTGGATTCTAAGAATAATGATTTGGGTTTGTCATCAGAGGCTGCTGCTACTGAGGACAAGGATGTTAATCTTGACCCAACATTCAAGATTAGTCCTAGAACTTCTTGTTCAACTTCAAGTTCTGTGTTGGCACCACTTGATGCAGATCCTTTAATGCCACCTTATGATCCCAAAACCAATTATTTGTCACCAAGGCCTCAGTTTCTTCATTATAGGCCAAACCCGAGAATCGAGCATATTCGTAACAAAGATAGGGATGGTCAGCGGCTTGAGGGGAGTTTTGCATCAGAAAATATGTCAGATAGTGAAATCAGTGGATCTCTATCTGAGGATTCTCAGAAAGAATCCGAGGATGTTTCTTCTAATGAAACAGTGATAGAAGGAGAAGAAGTAGAAGACGAGGAAGAGCTCAATGTATCTGAGCCAAACCCCTTTAATGATAATACTCCCATGCCTAAGGAAAAGAGCCTTCAAACAAAGGGAGTGTCCAGGTCAAAATTCTTTACAAGATCAAAGTTTGTTTCTTTACTTTTGGTCCTCCTCTTTGCTGGTTTATCAATCAAGGTTATTGATTCCCCAGGCACTGATTTATCTATGCTTAAAGAATTAGACCTGTCCAACCTTTATGTCCCTCCTGAAATATCTGAATTTGCAAGAGTAAAATTAGAGGGGCTGGCACAAAGGTCTCAGTTGTGGGCAGCTAATTCTATAGCTTGCATTTACAAGCTAATATCTGATTTAAGAGAAGTGCCAAAACTACGAGGTCCTTTGCAATTTAGTAATTTGACTGATTTGTTGGAGGAGAATCACTTGGTTGATGGGTATCAAAAGTTTGGTCAGAGGGACCTGAGTACAGAAGAAGATAATGTGTTGGTGGCACCTACCGGAGGGGAAGGGAACAGATTTGAATCATTGGAAGAGAGTGATCCAGAAATTGAAACAGATGGGAATGTTGAAGTGGTTTTAGAAGAAAATGATAGCGCAAGATTTGAAGAGCAAGCAGGGCATGAAGAGATTGATGAGGTTTTAGAAGATCAGGCTGACCCAGAAGCTGAAGAATTATGCTTGACTTCCCCAGCTGAAGTGGAGAAGACTCAAGAAAGAGTTCAATCTGATGATCTCATTGATGTCAAGCCACAAAGTAACCTAGAACTTACTGAGGGTTTTGAAATCCAACCTGGAGCTGAAGCGAATGAACCTCGAGGAGAAAACAGTATGGATTCTTATGCCGCAGCTACTGAGTCAACAAAAGCTGAAGTTGCGGAACCTCAAATAGAAGAAATTCTTCAAAGCTCAGAAGCGGATGCTTTACTGAACCATCCAGAGAATTCAGCCACGGAAGATGATGCTACATTAAACGTGTCAGAAGATAACTCTTTGACAAGAAATGTCGTAGGAATTGCCTTGATTGTCCTGGTGAGCCTGCTTGCAGTAACAGCTTTCTTCAACCGTACAAATAAAGGGAAACTCTCAACTTCAAATGCTGCCATTCCTGTGGACCAACCAGCAGCAACCAAGGAATTGGATTACAGTCCATTTTCACTTACTTCTGAGCATACTAGAAATTCGCAGGCAGAAGATGACACAGTTGGAGAGTCATCATGCCCATCAGAAATGAGCAGCTTCAGAAGTTCATCTTACAGCAAGAGAGAACTGAAGGGGTCAAGTGAAGCTCAGAGCCAAGAAAGGAAGCCTAGGAAGAATTTCAGGAGAGAGTCCCTTGCTTCTTCGGAAGTCTCAATGAGTTCTCACTCTTATGGCAGTTTCACCACATATGAGAAGATTCCGACCAAGCATGTAAGTCCTCAGTTTCCACTCTTGTAACCGTGCTTACAGGCATTTTCAACCGTGAGAAATATGTTCCTTATATAAATATGTATTTTGGTTATGCAGGGACTTGGAGATGATGAAGTGGTTACTCCGGTTAGGCGTTCGAGCAGGTTGAGAAAGCAAGTCACTTCCCCGTGACAACAACCTCTTTTCATTGTCCAGCTGCCCAATTCAATGTGAATGAACCATCACCACTATTTTAGTTGCTAACTTGCTTTAGTTTAGTTCAGCTTGGTTGGTTGATTGCTTGTAATTTGGACAATTTGTGTAAAACTAATTAATTATGTTTTCGGATCTTCTGATCTAGATTCCTACCATTTCTATTTTGACCAAACAACGCCTAGCTCTGCAGCTCTGCTTGTACTGCAGTATCATGCGTTTTTCTTGCATGACTTGATAAAAAATTGGCCAATATATATTTAGAAGAAAGAGTCACTCCTGAAAGTATGAAAAGAATCCAGAGCGAGTCCTTACAGCTGGTAAAAATTAAAAATCCAATAATCAATACTGTGCCCACGTTCAGTTTGTCGCCACTGGACTTTGATTATTCCTCCAATGACACACATATATTTAGAGGCTTAAGCATTAACTGTGGCTACCTTTTCGCCTAACTCCATTGCGAAGACCTGGAAAAAGAAGCTATTATTCTTCTGCTAGAATCATTGCATTACATAAAGTAACAATTCATAATGTAGAAACAAACACATATTTTCACATCCATTTAACAACTATTAAAGCTTATCTTTTGCCCATTTTCTATAGTTTTGAAAACAAAAACAAAGCAATAGCTTTTCAACGAGTGGTGAAAGTGGACTAAAAAGTAGAGAAAGATCATATTGTAAACCTATTTTCTTTCTTTGCTATATAATAAATAACTTCCTAATCAAATTATTGAGTGGATTCTTGTAGGTTCTCAAACCCATCAAAACCACGTGTTATTTTGACATTCCTAAACAATAGTAAAACGCCAGCAAAACTCAGCCCTGATTCGATTGGGCATATTCAATCAGGGCTGAGTTTACCATTATGGAGATTCTCTTCAAGTTTTATTGCATTCTAGTTGGAACTTACATGCAAATGTGCTTTTTATTTTATGCACATCTTCTATTTTGCTTCATCTTGATTAATGTCTGATTATTATTATTTTTTATGGCAAAAGTTCACGAAGCAAATTTATTAATTAATGGCTAGCTTGTAGAGATAATTGAATCTTTAATTTAATTAGGGTTTTTTTGGTTAAAAATTTTGTTACTATAATTGAATTAAAGATTTTTTGTTTTGTAATTGATTTATTCACATGTGAGTGTTATTATAAAACAGAAAATGTGCTTATGACATTAATAATTAGCAATCTATGGGCATGTTTGGTAGCCCACACTGTATAGTATTAAATTTCTGCACTGTATTATTTTATACAATACCTATGTTTGGAATAAATTTTACACTGTGTAAAATAATGCATTACATTATTTAATGTAATATGTATTACATTATGTAGTGCAGACAAAAATCACAGCATTATTTTAAGCTATACAAAATTAATACAGTTTTTTTTTTTAATTTTCAAATACATCCCCATCCCCTGCGTTTCTCTCCACCGACGAATCTCTCTCGATCTCCATCTCCGACACTCTCACTCTGCCTCCACGACACTCGCTCATCTCCGTCGCCGTCGCCGTCGCCGTCACCATCACTGTGGCCATCTTCATCACCGTCTCAGTCTTTCTCTTTCGTCTCCATCTTCAGGTACCTTCACCTCCCTCTCTCTGAAATTTCGCTGTAAATCTCTCTGTAAATTTCATCTGTGTGTTGTGGATTTGCTATATGCTGTTGCTTTTTAAACTTTCTTAGACCAACATTTAAAACTTTCGAATAATTGATGGGTTGATAAAAAAGGGTTAAGGAGACTGTTGTTCAATCTCGGAATATTGAATGGAATCGGGATCAAAGGCTTGCTGCAGGCCGTGTGTTGGTGTAGCAGCGTGTTGTTGTTGTTGATTATACACAGGGCTGGGATTGTTGTGATTTTGAAACAAGTTGAAGCCTAACCGGTTGAGCCCAAGCCCTCTTTTCATTAAATTTACACAGATTAGATTCAATTAAGCTTGGCACTGGCAAGGAAATCTACAATAATATTGAAAAGTTGTTTCAATTTCAGATACATAAGTGAGTTTGAGTTTTGAGTTATTTATTTATACAATATTGAAAAGTCTCAAGTTTCAAGTTTGTTCCCAGTGATGGTTTATAATAAATCATGCTAATGTATATCTGATTTTTTCGTGATTGAAAGAGAATTATTTATTTTTCTGAGGGAACTGGGTTGTGTCAAATCTTCAAAAACACTACAACTTTGTTCCTATTTGTTATATCAATTGAGCAGATTCGCTTCAGATCTCAGTTATTGCTTTGTTTGTGTCCTTGTAGTTATAGAATGTGAAGTAGACAACAGAAAATAAAAGGGCATTTGATAATGGCTGTTGTTTTCCTGGTATTGGCTTTATCAATTCTTTCCTCTGCCTTCTAGTTCCCAGATTTGATATCTAAACCTCTTGCTCTAGCTTTAGGAAATATAAACTAAGTTATATTCTACAGATTTCCACTCTGTGGATATTGATGTCTTGACTAGTATCAAATGAAATTTCATAGCTCTTGAGCTTACAAATTGATACCAAATACCCTTGCTCTATCCTTTCCTTTTGTTACTACAATGCTAAGGGTAAAGCAATATTAATTTGTGTGGTATGCTTGTGGTTGTTGGAAGTTAGGATTTGATGCTTTTCCTTTTAGTTTCATGCCTGCAATAAAGCCTTTCAAGATATATAAACTTTTTTTTTCCTCCTACAGAATATGAATCTTCATATGCATTATTTGGACTTTGGTACGGGACCTCAAATATTGTTCTGGGCTTTTCGTTTGAATCTGATAGAATTTTGATAGCAGCTGGAAGAAAGTTAAACAGTTGAATGACGAGACTCTTATATTTTCTTGGACCAAATAATAGCTTAACATAGTGTAAACAGCCAATCATGACACAAAAGACAACTAAATTTTACGAATACAGCAAAGTTAATATAGCCAAATAACAACCTCCACATTTATCAACTAAATCAGCTGATTTTTCAATTCTTCATGAGCTTCTCTCTGTTTCCATCCAGTTTTTATCAACTACCTCAGTTCTGTTTGCTAATCTAGAACACTTCTAAATTTCACATTTCACAGACAGAAAAGGTTGATTTGGAGAATACAGTGGTTGACGAGAGTCAAAGACAGATTGGTGATCTTGGTGCTTCCTCTGGATTAAGGCAAGATAAATTTAGCGGTAAGTCGTATTGATGTGTATCCATTTATTAGCTGTTTTTGGTGTGCAAGTGAAAATGGTAAAAATCATGTGGTTAAAAAAACTCATCAGTGAGCTTAAGTATGTAGTCTTGAGTCATTTGGTTAAGCATACTATTATAATTGGGCCAGTTATTTTATTTATATTTTGTTATGTAAACTACATTATAAAAGTTTATACAACTTTATATATAGCTATTTTTAAGGTTTTTCGTATGATTTTTATTTTATTTTTGTGAAATTTATATAAATTAAATATAAGGAGGATTATATATTTTTATAATTATAGGTTATAATTATTTTATTTATTTAATTTGGTATAAAAATAATATTTAATTTATTTAATAATATGTTATTTATTTTTGAAATGAAAAATAATGTAATACAATTTAAAAATACACCAAACATAAATATAGTATAGTATAGTATTAAAAATAGTACAGTTCAATGTTTAACCAAACATACACTATATTATGCATAACATTAATTAATACAATACAATACAGTACAATGTAGTTATTAAAATTAATACTATACAATGTCGCGTGCCAAACATGTCCTATATATACTATTATCAAGAAACAGATCGTGGAAGTAAATGAGACGCTTTCAGAAAAAGAGTACTTGAAGCGTTTTTCTGATTTAAAAAATACTTTAAATTATTTTAGTAAAAAACTTTATTCTATTATTTTAAGTCTAGAAGCACTTTTAAAGTTTAAGCAAAACAATGACATAGGCTAGTGGAAAGAGGTTCAAAATAAAATTATTAAGAGAAAAAGTAAACAATATAATTACCAAAAATAAATATAATTGATTAGAAAATAAATATTTTCTTCATTTATTTTTTAAGAAAAGGAAATAAAATCACAAATTGGATAATTACCAAAAAAAAAAAAGTAAAATGACACAAAGTCAAAATGAACAATTTTGAAGCTTAGAAGAATCAAGAAACAAAACAAAGGCACAAAAGAGAGCGAAGCGGGAGAGTGTGGCGAGGCGACAGTGAGAAGCTAAGCTTCGTAAATATGAGACAAACACGCGTACAGCTACACCCTGCACCTACACTACTTGAAACGTCTCCAATCTAATCCTATTTTTATTATTATTATTTTTATAAAATTATCCCAAAAAAATAAAACAGCAAAATTACACTTCTGTCTCTGTCTCTCGCGTTGTTCAGAATCGAGAGCGTAACAACAACAGCAACAACAACAATAACACTCTTTCCAATTTTATTTTTTATTTATTTATTTTCGATGTCTTAAAAGAGAGGATCTCATTAAAAGAGTGGATCTCATTCTCGAAGCATTTGGAGAAGGAAGAGTGTGTGTGAGAGAGAGATAGATTAGGGTTTAGGGTTTGAGTAGGGAGCCAATCAATGGCCTCCACGTCACAGCCCCTGCGCTTCGGCGTCCCCGGAGCTTCCGCCCCCAGCGGCGGTAGCTTCGACGCTCTTAATCGAATCCTTGCTGACCTCTGCACCCACGGCACTCCTAAGGTATGATTTTCGTTCTTCTGTTTGCTTACGAGGAAAATAGAAGAAAACTTTTTAAGATTAGTTGATTTGGTTTCTGTTAGTTTCTGTTTGGTAGCTGAAAAAATTGAAAGTGAGTTACTGAAGGCTCGCTTTGAAGAATTTTAGCTTGGCTTTGTGTAAATGTCTTTTCTGTTCAGGAGGGTGCTTCGTTAGCTTTAAAGAAGCATTTGGAGGAACAAGCGCGAGATCTTAGTGGAGAAGCTTTTTCGCGGTTTATGGATCAGTTATATGAGAGAATTTCGAACCTATTAGACAGCAATGATGTTGCTGATAATCAGGGGGCTTTGAGAGCCATTGATGAGTTGATAGATGTGGCACTTGGTGAAAACGCATCCAAGGTCTCGAAGTTTGCACATTATATGAGGAATGTGTTCGAGGTGAAGCGTGATCGAGAGGTTTTGGTCCTTGCAAGTAAAGTTCTGGGCCATCTAGCCAGGGCTGGAGGAGCAATGACTGCAGATGAAGTGGAGTTTCAGGTATATATATATATATATTTGTATTTTCTTGGGTTTGTAGTGTATGATTGTTATTGAAGCCGAATATGATAGCCATTTTTTGCTGGCTTCAGGTGAAAATGGCATTGGATTGGCTTCGTGGGGATAGAGTTGAGTATAGGCGTTTTGCTGCTGTCTTAATATTGAAAGTAAGTTTGAGAATGTTATTTTTTCTGCTGTCTATGATTATCTGCTAGCTCTCGTTATTAGGTTATATTGATTTTCTTTTTGGGCATATAAGAAGAATAGACAGAAACTTGATCCATGAATTTTTGTTACTTTGTAAGTGATATGTTTTATGTGGAAATTGGGCCCATGAATATTCTTTGTGCAGAAATGATGTGTTCTAAAGTTCATCCCAATCAGTCTCATGGAATTTTAATTCCTTCCAGTTGAAATTCTATGTACTTATCTTAACTTTCTTAGTGCAAAAGGAAAAAATACTGAGGATATCTTTTACATTTTCATTTCCTGTAGGAAATGGCAGAAAATGCTTCAACTGTTTTTAATGTTCATGTTCCTGAATTTGTTGATGCCATATGGGTTGCACTGAGGGATCCGACATTGGCTGTTCGAGAGCGTGCTGTTGAGGCCTTGCGTGCTTGCCTTCGCGTAATTGAAAAGCGTGAGACACGCTGGCGCGTGCAGTGGTTAGTTATGTCTTTTTGAATTAGATAACGGTTAGTTAATTTTTTCGAAACCAATAAATATTTAAAGGTAGAAAAGGGGAAATATAAAGTGATAGAGTAGAAAATTTTGATTTTAAGTACTCTAGTTGCTGCCATGAAATACATTCAGTGTCTTGTAATTATGTAAAAAGCAGCCTCATAATTTATATTCATAAAAAGGTTCTGTTTGTGTGGACAGCATAGTCTAGGGTATTGTTTAGATATTACTTTTTTTTTTTAGTTGATTATGATTTCAAGGGCGCCTTAACTTTATGTTATCAAGAAAGACTTTTAAGCTAACTTGAAGTATTAGAGAATTAAATATTAATGTTAAGCCCTCATCTAAAAGCTTAAGTTTTTAGAAAAGTGACAAACTTAACATAGTATTAGAGTCATGATGACCCAATAGTCGAAGATTTGAATCCCTTTAGTGTTATTTAAAAAATTAATCAAAAAGTGTTTTCGGTCTCTTTATAAGACCTGTTGAGACATGTGAGACTTGGTCCACGTTGCAAGTGCATGAAGCCTTTGCACGTGAGGGGCTATTGAAGAATCAAATATTATTGTTAAGCCTATATCTAAACGTTTAAGATTTTAAATGGCAAACTTAACGTGAATAGATTGTAGTATCAGAGCCATAACAATTCAATGGTTGCAGGTTCAAATCCTTTCCGTGTTATTTACAAAAATTAATTAAAAAGTGTTGTTCGTCCCACAAGATTTGTTGAAGCATGTGAGGCTCAGTTCACGTTGCAAGCGCATGGGGCCTTCACATGAAGGGGCGTATTAGAGAATTAAATATTAGAGAGTTTTGGGCATTTGTTCCTTCACCATCATATAGCTTTAAAGCTTTGGTCATATTTGTAATAGAGGCTAATATTAGTTGGGTTGTACAAAGGAATTACATTCATTATTTATTAAATATATCTGCGTGCGTCGTAGAGGAGAGAAAATTAATTTGCATCAGAGATGTTGTTTCTTTTGTTTATTGGATTATAGTCTGAGCTTGATTAAATGGGATCTAGTTAGTTGTAATTGTTCATACTAAATGGGAGGAGGCCCACGGATAAGAGATTAGGAGCATTTGCCAATTTATTTTTCTTGTGAGGGTTGTCGAGCAGTCAAGCTTGTGGTTTCCTCCCTTAGTTTGGGGCGTGGTTTCCTAGGATCTTGCTTTGCAGAAAGACAAAAAAGGTTTCAGCTTTCCAAGATTGCAGTGTTTGGCCATTGCTAAGCTGGTTTTTGGGTTGTTAAAAAAAAAGGGCTATCAATTTGAGATATCATAGCTCCTTTGTTTTTATGCAGCATAGAGTAGCTTTTCTGCTTTTTTGTAGAGGCACTAATGAGCATGTAGAGTGACAGGAGCAATAAATAAAAATTAGAAAAAAAAAGTAAAGAGGAATTTGAATTATAAGAAAAGAAAGTACAGATGAAGTTATGGAGTTCAAGAGACCGAGCAAAGACTTCGACGAAATAGTTTAGGGGAAAGCACTGTCTACCAGGATTGTTAAACGATAGGGCTTGTTTGTTTATGTGTTATGAAAATTATTTTAAGAAAACGCACGTTTACCAGTACATATAAATCGATATCAACCACATATTGTTTTCAAAATTCAAAAAAATTTAGAGCCAACCACATATTCTTACCAAATTTTGAAAGAAAAACTCAAAATATACAAACAAATACTACCTAGCATGTTAGGACAAAAATGGCATGAAGTTGGTGCAAAGAAACTAGAAATTTCAATGAGAAGTAGAGAAATAGGTAAAAGTATTGCTTCTTTCTGCTAACCAGTAAGTTAAATAATGGACTACTGTGCCTGGTTGGCTTTTTTCTGTCTTTGGTGCTCTTGTATCTGTTGGCATTTTGTTGAGGGAAGTAATTTGTCGTTGTTTAATGTTGCGTAATGTTGCCTTTCTTGATTAACTAATCATCTTGGTGGTGCTATTTTATGTCCTATGTACAAGACTTGTTAATTCAATGTCCTATTGCACTTTGTAAACTCTTGCCCAGTTTTTTCTCATTTTCTCATTGGGAAATAGTCCATTTGTATTGGCTTGTGACAGGTATTATCGAATGTTTGAGGCTACTCAAGATGGGTTGGGGAGAAATGCTCCAGTATATAGCATTCATGGTTCTCTACTTGCAGTTGGGGAGCTTTTGAGGTATTTAGAGATTTACCTGTACACAAAATTTTGTGACTTTGAAGTTGTTTCATTTTCTAGTTTTGAGTCAATTGGCTTTGAGAAAACCACTTCATCCACTTGCTTGTACTTTTTTCTTTTTTAGTGAGTTCTATTGTGATAATTCATTTTCTTATTAGTCCATTTGCATTGCGTGTTGTTCTAGTTTATTATTCCCCATTTACTTGTTTGTTTCATGTGATGTCAAGGTTTTCTCGTTGACATCTCTATTTAGCTTCTTGGCTATCATTACCCTTTGTTGGATATCTTGAAGAGCTCTAATTTTAGTATACAGTAGTTGTGTATCATGGATAAGAACTCTTGAGATTTGGTTGAATAAATTATGTGACGTGTCTCACATTCATTACATCACACTAGTTGTTTAGTTCTTTCAACAGATTTTAGCGTTTTATGTGAATAAAAATTAATTTTTTTAAGGAATAAAAATTAAAATGTTTTATGGACAGGAATACTGGTGAGTTTATGATGTCAAGGTATAGAGAAGTTGCTGAAATTGTACTCCGATATTTGGAGCACCGGGATCGGCTTGTTCGCCTTAGCATAACTTCACTGCTACCTCGCATTGCTCATTTCTTGCGTGACCGATTTGTTACAAACTACTTAAAGGTTTGTGGATTTCTTTATCATATAGTTGTTGCATTTTTTTTAAAATCATCCTTAAATATGTAACAGTTAGTTACCTCGGTAATGTGTGCGTGAAATTGGGATGTATCTCAGATATGCATGAATCACATTCTTACGGTCCTGCGAATACCAGCTGAACGTGACAGTGGGTTCATCGCCCTTGGGGAGATGGCTGGTGCTTTGGATGGGGAACTTTTTAACTATTTGCCGACAATTACTTCCCACTTGCGTGAAGCAGTAAGGCTTAAAGGATGTTGGTTGAAATGTTTTTTGTGCCTTGATTTTGGTTTGCTTTTGTTGAATTTTCTATTTAGCTACTGTTTATTTCAGTATGATTTTTTTCATTTGATTATTGATAGGAAACAAGATTTCTGATTGGTGGCAGATATTGTGATATGTAGATTGCTCCACGCAGGGGAAGACCCTCACTTGAGGCTTTGGCTTGTGTTGGAAACATAGCAAAAGCCATGGGTCCTGTCATGGAACCTCATGTTCGTGGTCTCTTGGATGTTATGTTTTCTGCTGGTCTTTCCACTACACTTGTAGATGCACTTGAACAAATTACTATCAGGTACTCTGGGGCATTCTTCTTCTCTTCTTTTAGTTGTCCGCGGTGAATTTTTTTTTTTTTGGGTTAGGAGATTTAGAGCTCTCATTTAATTTGTTGCTGTTTCAGTATTCCATCTTTGTTATCTACTGTTCAAGATCGGCTGCTTGACTCGATATCATTAGTTCTTTCAAAATCCCTTTATTCCCAGTCAAGGCCAGCTGTTCCCTTGGTTAGAGGAAATATGACGAATGTCCCTCAGCAAGTATCAGACCTTAATGGTTCAGCCTTAGTGCAATTAGCATTGCAAACTCTTGCTCGCTTTAATTTTAAGGTGTGTATGTGGGTATTGTATGTCATGAATCTGGTTTTGGACATGAGTTTCTCTCTGAATCTGATATATGGTTTAGGGCCATGAACTTCTTGAGTTTGCAAGAGAATCAGTTGTTGTTTATTTGGATGATGAGGATAAAGTCACACGAAAAGATGCTGCACTATGTTGTTGCAAGCTAGTTGCGAATTCTTTCTCTGGTGTATCATGTGCGCAGTTTGGTTCTAGTAGGTCTAATCGGACAGGGGGAAAGCGTCGTCGTCTTATCGAGGAGGTCTGGTTGCTTGAAAATTTTCTTATTGCTTTTAATTTTTGAATGTGTTATGTCCATTTCCTGCTTGTTTTAAGGTTGAGTACAGCTGTCTTATCTTATAATTTTTGTTTCTTATATTTTTGTGCCTGTAGCTTGTGGAGAAGCTTCTTATTGCTGCTGTTGCTGATGCTGATGTTACTGTTCGCCAGTCTATCTTTTCCTCTTTACATTGGAATAGAGGTTTTGATGAGTTCTTAGCTCAGGCTGATAGCTTGAGTGCCATTTTTGCTGCTCTGAATGATGAGGTATGATTTTAGCTGGGTCTTGATTTTTAAATGTTAACAAGCTTGGAGATTTTTAATTGAATGAGTTACGGTTTTACTTATTGAAATGATGAGACATGGTTTTTGCTGCTGTTGCTAATGTTACTGTTTGCCAGTCCTCAACAAACATTCTTACAACTTTTAATAGGAGAATTTATGGAAATTCATTTAGAAACAATTATTTTGTTTTTGGTTTTGGGTAGGGGTCAAGCTTTTTTGTTTATAGTAGTACAGAATCATATACGCTCTTTGTATAGATTTTGTCTCATTTTGGGATGTTAAAACTTGAGATAGAAGCCTTGTAAGACATTTACATGGGTTTAAAACATAATTATAATTTATAAGAAGTTTATGAACTTCAGTGTCTGTGGTGTTTTCGTGTTTCAAATGTGTAGGATTGATTGAAAATCTTAATTATAGTTTTGTCTATTATTCAGGCTTGTCCTCCTTTTGGTGGACTGCTTGTCATCTTTTGTATAGTTTTCATCTAATACAATTTATAGTTTCTTTCTTTTTTTTTTTTTTTTTTAAATGGAACTTCAGTGTTTGGAGTTTCTGTAATAGTAACTGTATTCGAGTTGCAGGATAATTTTTTTAACTAACAACTGAAGAATGTATTATAAACGGGAGGAGAACTCTGCAAGAGCGGATTCTGCAAGAGCCGCTCAGCAAAAACATAGAAAAAGCTTTTACGAGCACAATTTAGTAGAAACATTATTTCATAGTAAAGATAATTAGGGAAAAGAAAATGTATTAACTTTATTCCTGAATGAATTTCCAGTACAAGGAACAAAGAAATTTATAGGAGAAAATCTCCCATAAATAAGGAAAGAAAATAATAATCCCTTTGATCAAGGGATATATAATAAAGACAGCTAATCAACCAGATTTAGTCATTGACTAAATCTGTTTATTTCAGCTAATTAATTCTTGAAAATCAGAAAATTAATTCCTAAAAATCAGAACATTGATTCCTAAAAATCATAACATTGATTCCTAAAAATCAGAACACTGATTCCTAAAAATCAGATCATTAAATGTAGAATTTCTACACTCCTCCTCAAGCTGGGGAGTAAATGTCAATCATTCCTAGCTTGGATATCAATAGTTCGAATTTAATTCTTGGAAGGCCTTTCGTAAGAACATCAGCTATTTGAAGATTGGTTGGGGTATGGTTGAGACTAAGTTTGCCACCCTCAATCTTCTCCTTGATAAAATGCCGATCCAGCTCCACATGCTTAGTTCTGTCGTGATGGACTGGATTTTTAGCAATACTTATTGCAGCCATGTTATCACAAAATACCTTCATTGAAGTGTTTGTAACTCTCAATTCTTTAAGTATTCTCTTCAGCCACATTCCTTCATAGATTCCTTGTGCTAAGGCTCGAAATTCTGCTTCAGCACTACTTCTTGCTACCACTGTCTGTTTTTTACTCCTCCATGTGACTAAATTTTCCCAAACTTAGGTACAATAGCCAGTTGTAGATCTTCTATCAGTTATGCTTCCAGCCCAATCAGCATCAGTGAAAACCTCAATCTCTTTGGTGGTATTTTTCTTAAAAAACAACCCTTTTCCCGGTGACATTTTGAGATACCTAAGAATTATATTTACTGCTTCTTGGTGAACTTCTTTCGGATCATTCATAAACTGACTTACAAAGCTAACGGCGAACCCAATGTCAGGTCTAGTATGGGAGAGGTAAATGAGTTTCCCCACTAGGCGTTGGTACCCTCCTTTGTCAATGGGTGGACTCTCTTCTTCTAAGCATGCTTTGTAACCAGGTTCCATAGGCGTGTCAGCTGGCTTACACCCTAACATACCTGTCTCCTTGAGTAGGTCCAAGACATACTTTCGTTTAGAAACAACAATCCCTGCTTTTGATCTAGCGACCTCCATTCCTAGAAAATATTTGAGATATCCTAGGTCTTTAATTTCAAATTCTTTAGCGAGTCCCTTCTTTAGATTCTCAATTTCTTCATGAAAATCTCCGGTGATAATTATATCATCCACATACACAATAAGAATAGAAATCCTCCCATTTGTCGAGTGTTTGACAAACATGGTATGATCGGCTTGCGCCTGTATGTACCCATGTTGCTTGACTGCTCTTGTGAATCTGTCAAACCAAGCCCTTGGTGATTGTTTAAGTTCATAAAGTGATTTTTGAAGTTTGCACACTTTGTGGACGTTGTTCTTGGTCTCAAATCCAGGTGGAATCTCCATATATACTTCTTCCTCTAGGTCTTCATTTAAAAATGCATTCTTGACATCCATTTGATGCAGGGGCCAGTCAAGATTAGCAGCTAGTGAGAGTAGAACACGAACGGTATTTAACTTAGCAACCGGGGAGAAGGTTTCTTGGTAGTCAATACCGTAAGTTTGAGTAAATCCTTTTGCTACCAATCTGGCTTTATACCGATCTATACTTCCATCTGGTTTATATTTGACGTTGAAGACCTATTTACATCCCACTGGTCGTTTTCCTTGTGGTAATTCAGAGAGTTCCCATGTGCCATTCTTCGTAAGGGCTCTAATCTCTTCTTCAATAGCTGCTCTCCACTCAAGCTTACCTAGAGTTTCTTGAACATTTCTAGGTATTTCAACAGTAGACATATTAGTAACAAAGGCACGATATTGAGAGGACAATCCCTTATATGAAACAAACCGATGTATAGGATGTTGAGTGCAGGATCTTACTCCTTTCTTTAATGCAATAGGGATGCCTAAGTCATTATCAGTGTGAAAGTTATGAGTTGTGTTACCTGGAAGTTCTGAACTTGGATTAGTCGGATTGGACTCTTGAGTTTGCTCAGAAAATGTTGGGGACTCCTCTTTTAGGACCTTTTCCCTCCTTGAATAAACACGTAACTCTTTGTTGGTAGTATTGTGGATTTCTGGAGTGAGTGTATTGGGAAACATTTCTAAATTTTCTGGTGTGAGAATAGGCAAGGTAGGCTCAGATGAAGGTCTATATGGTCCGTAGGATGCCTTTTTTTAAGGAGACTCAGTTTCCAACTCATTTTGTAGGCTTGGATTAACTGTTGGAACATTAGTGGCAGGAGTAAAGGCAGGCTCGGGTATTGTGACATTAGGCAGCCAAAAACCACATTCATTTGTGTTTGAGTTCTCCCCCTGAATGTGGGTTTTATGATAATAGGGTTGATTCTCAAAGAAAGTTACATCCATAGTGATATAGGTTTTCTTGGTAACAGGAGAGTAACATTTATACCCTTTTTGAGTGGAGGAATATCCTAGAAACAAACATTTTATGGCTCTAGGATCAAGTTTGCTAGGGTTAGGTTGGTGGTTATGGACAAAAGCAGTGCACCCGAATATTTTTAGTGGAAGGAAGGAGAATATTCGAAGCTGAGGATAGGATTGGTAAAGTGTTTGCCATGGTGTTTGAAAACGAATAACTCTAGATGGCATTCTATTGATGAGATATGTAGCTGTGAGGACGGCCTCCCCCCAAAAATAACTTGGGACATTCATGGTGTACATAATGGATCGGGCCACCTCCAAGAGGTGTCTGTTCTTTCGTTCTGCAACCCCATTTTGTTGGGGTGTATTCATGCAAGAACTCTGGTGGATTATTCCGTGAGTTGAAAAGTAATCTTTCAGGATTGAATTGAAATAATCTATGGCATTGTCAGTCCTAAGGATATTGATTTTAGTTTGAAACTGATTTTGGACCATACTAAAGAAATTTTTCAAGATGATACCTGCATCTGATTTTTGTCTCATTAAATACGCCCATGTCACTCTTGTATGATCATCAATGAAAGAGATAAACCACTTAAATCCAGAAATGATATTAACCCGAGAAGGTCCCCAAATATCACTATGAATGATTGAAAAAGGATGAGATGTTTTATAACCTTGGATTGGATAGTTGTTTCTCACATGTTTTGAAATTTGACATGCCTCACATTGAAAGTGTTTGATGGTTTTATCATTGAATAAACTGGGAAACAACTTTTTCAGATAAATAAAATTAGGATGTCCTAATCTATAATGCCACAACATAATAGCATTTTCGTTATTGGACAAACCAGGAAATGACACACTACTAGCAGATAGAGTTTGTTCATCAGGATTACTATGAGTCTTGAGAAGATAGAGTCCACCACACTCCTTAGCATTGCCAATCGTCCTCCCCGATTCCAAGTCCTGAAATTCACAATGAGTAGAGAAAAATTTAGTAACACAGTTCATATCCCTTGTAAGTTTACTAATAGACAATAGGCTGCAAGATAATTTGGGAACCAACAAGACAGATTTTAGGGTTAGATTATCGGAAATGACCACTGAACCCATTCCTTCCACCTTGGATAGAGACCCATCAGCTATTCTCGCCATAAAGTCTCCTGAATAGGGTTTGTATGTATGAAAAAGTGAAGCATTACCAGTCATGTGATCCGACGCACTAGAGTCTATTATCCAAGAAGTTGAGGTTTCCATATGTGATTTAAAAGCTACTGCAGGATTACCTCTTTGCGCCACCAAACTTGTGCTCGCAATAGGATCATGTTGAGAGGACTGTGGTGCTATTGAAGAGGAACTGAACATTTTTTTTAAGCAGTTCTAACTGTTCTTTGCTAAACAGATTTGTCTCAGGTGTCGGTTGTGGTGTTTCTCCGCCTGAGGTAAAACCACGACTTTCTGCTGCTCCCTTTGGCTTCCAATCTGGAGGCTTGCCATGGAGTTTCCAACATTTCTCACGGGTATGACCAGGTTGATTGCAGTGATCACACTAAGGTCGTTCACCTCGCTTGTTCATGCGTGAATCATGATTGGATTTCCCATTCGAAGTAAAATTCTTGGACACCAAGGCAGATCCTTCTGAGTTAGAGGTGAGAGGAGAAGGATCATCAGATAACATCACCTTACGATGTCCCTCTTCACGTCGTACTTCAGCAAATGCCTCCTCTGTTGAAGGAAAAGGATCTCGAGCTACCACACGACCACGAACTTCATCAAGATTCCGATTTAGTCCGGCCAGAAAATCAAACACCCGTTCATTTTCAAGCTTGCGCCATTGTTTAACAATACACTCAGCACAACATGAGTCATCATCATTGAATAGGTCAAGTTCTTGCCATAAATCTTGGAGATCAGAAAAGTACTGAGTAACTGAACTTGTACCTTGCTTTAAAGCTTTTAGTTTTAATCGGAGTTCAAATATTTGGGAAGCATTGCCAAGATCTGAATACATTCTGCGGGCTGCATCCCAGACTTCTTTAGCCGTTTTAAAGAACAAATAGCGACGACTAATCTTGGGCTCCATGGAGTTGATAAGCCATGCGAGAACAATAGAATTTTCAGCCATCCAAGCATTGTAGATGGGACTATTTGGGGAGGGAGCAGCAAGCTCACCTGTGATGTAACCAAGTTTGCCCCGACCGCAGATAACAATTTTGACAGATTGTGCCCACTGTAGATAGTTTTTTCCATCCAACTTGTGGGCTGTGATATGAAGAGAAGAAAGATCACCACCGGAAAGAGTGGTGGAGAAAGAGTGAGGTGTCTCATGGGACTGGCCGAAAGTTGGAGATTTAGGATTATCTCCTGTCATGGCAGCCCCATATTTCACCATTTTTGGGAGAAGAAATCAGATTTCCCGCTCTGATACCATAAAGATAATAAGGGAAAAGAAAATGTATTAACTTTATTCCTGAATGAATTTCCAGTACAAGGAACAAAGAAATTTATAGGAGAAAATCTCCCATAAATAAGGAAAGAAAATAATAATCCCTTTGATCAATGGATATATAATAAAGACAGCTAATCAACCAGATTTAGTCATTGACTAAATCTGTTTATTTCAGCTAATTAATTCCTGAAAATCAGAAAATTAATTCCTAAAAATCAGAACATTAATTCCTAAAAATCATAACATTGATTCCTAAAAATCAGATCATTAAATGTAGAATTTCTACACAGAGAACCAATCTCTCCGGATATTTCCAATTGCTAATTTCTGTTGCTGAAAATTGGGGAAAATAATTCATGTCATTTTATTTCTCTGTATTGCTTTTGTTTAAGATCTTAGTTTTTTAATTGCAATAGGATTTTGATGTTCGAGAGTATGCAATATCGGTGGCTGGGAGATTATCAGAAAAAAATCCTGCATATGTTCTTCCTGCACTTCGTCGTCATCTCATACAGTTATTGACATATTTAGACCAAAGGTGATCTTCAAACTGCTATAGACTTACAGTTGATAGCTGTTTTAGAAAATTTTTATTTATAGTACTTGAGGGATTCTGTGCTAGAGAAAAGAACATCTTTTATTTTTTATCAGAGTTGAAGTGCAAGATATTGACTTCTTTGCTGTCAGCAGTGCAGATAATAAATGCAGGGAAGAGAGTGCTAAGTTACTTGGTTGTTTAATACGCAACTGTGAAAGACTAATACGTCCATATATTGCTCCAATTCACAAGGTTTTCTATTTCTGTGCTTTTTTATTTTTTATTTTTAATCTTGTTCTTTATTCTACCTTTGCTGACAAAGAGTTACTTTTTATCAATCTGCTTCTCCACCTTCATGTAGTATGTCTGATATTGCAGGCACTTGTTGCAAGACTTCTTGAGGGCACTGGGGTCAATGCCAACAATGGCATTATTAGTGGTGTTCTTGTAACTGTTGGGGATCTTGCAAGAGTGGTGGGTAAACTTTTACTTCTAAGATGTGAACTTAACTTTGTGCCATTGTGCTATGACTTCTAGTTGATTGTGGGGGAATGAGGTTGCTGTGTAGAATTTGACATGCCTTTATGTTAATATAATATTGTATACTTGTTGAACACCAATATTTGTATTGTTTGCAACTGAGACATGTTTGATCGGGTTTGTCCAAGTTCTTATTGTTCACTTCTTATGGAGAATACGATTACTTTTGGGAAAGGGAAAAAAGCAAAGACTTTATGGAAATTTTGCTGTTGTAGCAATTTTTTGGGTATTATGGCAAGAGAGAAACAATCAAATATTTGAAGACAAAAAAGAAAACATTGGGTGCTTGTAGGAGAGAGTTCATTTTTACGCTTCCTTGTGGGCTTCAACTACAAAAGAAATTCAAGAGTCTTCTCTTTTTTTCATTCATCTTAATTGGGAAAGTGTTTTGGGATGAAGTTTGTATAGGTAGTGGTGGTTTAGGGAAGGGTTTGCTATTGTCTTTGTATAGGGTGGATGCCCTTCCCTAGGTTCTTTTTTTCTGACATTCCTAGTGGCCAGCTAGTCTAATTTGTTACTATCTACTGTACATTAACATGGTGCTTACAATTTATAACCAAAAAAGAGACATGGTTGATTGGGTAGAATTCAAGTTCTTGTTTGGCAACTGCTACTCTTTCTTTGGTCTATGAAAACATTCTGATTCCTATGAATATTTTGTTCTTAGCCATTCAAGAGTTTCTTTCACTCTCCTTTAGATGCTTTTAGACAGGAAATGCCTTTTACAGATCTTGAAACAAGAGTTTCCTTGAACTTGCTGTGTAAGCAACTAAGAATTAATATTCCCTCTAGAGGCTACCTCAGCCTGAGGTCACTTCTCCCTCTCTTGATGGATTAATAGTTGATGTATATGTGTTGCCCAGAGGATTGATATAAATAATCAACTTCAAAGCTGGACGTTGGGGAGTGATCTTTCATAAATTTTGTGATTTTGTTTTCAAAGAGATTTAGGAATATGTGGTTGATTTTGAATTTTAAATAGGATACATGATTGATATTCAATTTGAAATGTATTGGAAAATGTGGAGCAAAGATAACAAAATTATGGATTCATAAAAGAACACACCTGGAATTTCTAATTTCAAAGTTTTCTAATTTTCATATTTGAGGTGGGCGGAATTAGTATTCCCTCACATTCTTTTGCTCATTCTATGAAGTGCCTCCCTGGATCTTCCTCTGACAAGGTTATCATCTTTTAAATCCAGGGTGATCGGATGGTGGTTGTATTTGGAATTGTTTATTGCTTTTTTGTTTTATGGTTTTTTTATTTTATTTGGTTCTTGTTTTTGTTTCTTTTTTCCGCTTTTGGTGATACAAAAGTAGACACATTATGTTAATAATGAAAGAGAGAGGATACAGATGTAGACTGGATGACAACAATGATGACAAAAATCAGTGATGGGAAACCATCAGATACCAAATACTGCCAAAAACACCTGTCTTTCAACCACAATAAATTTCAGCCGTCCTGAACAAAATTGAAATGGGAGGATACAAAACCCATGACTCAAATAAAGAAGAAAACCCATGAAATTTTAATGAAAGTTTCTTCGTTTACTCACAAAAAAAGAATAAAGAAGAAATTTGATAACCCTTCAGAACCAAAGCCCAGAGGAAGCATAATGATGACCTCTTATTATTTTGTTTGCATTGGGCCAAAGATATGAGTTAATATTTGATGTCATGTTATTTGGCATGTTATTGTCTCTTACCCCCTCCCCCTTGTCAAGCAGCATGTTGTAAATTGTTTGATATTATCTACACGCAAGTTTGAAATTCTTTTTTTTTTTTTTTTGTTTTTTTTCCCATCTGATGTAGGATACATCTTTATCACTTGATGTGATAGTTGTTTTGTTGTTATTGACCGTATATCTGATAGGTATTTTAGCCTGATTGCTATGTCTAATGCTAGGTCATTTCAACTTGCATAAATTTTTTTTAATATCCTTATCAAAGAACTAAAAAATAATTTCTTACATGGTTTTTGGGTTGTGACTTTTGTTAGGGTGGTTTTGGAATGAGACAATATATATCCGAACTTATGCCTTTAATCGTTGAAGCGCTACTGGATGGAGCAGCTGTCACAAAGCGTGAAGTGGCTGTTTCAACCCTCGGTCAAGTTGTCCAGAGCACTGGGTATGTGGCATGTCTCTGTTTGTTGCACTACTGTCGACAAGAATTTAGTTTTCTTGTGTGATACTTTATGATAAAGATGGAGGTTATCCACATTTACTTTCTGTTCCGTTTACCATCTTCCTCTGAGTCACTTTTAAATGCTTGTTTCTCAGATTTGACTGCACATATTGAATTGAATGTTTTTCTTCCTTTGCATTGATGCATATAAATATACATGAACTCCCTTAAGCAAAATCAACTATATTTGTAACATGATACCGTGTAACGTGTATTGTCCTTAATATTGAATTACTGTTATGACATGGAGATAAATAGCGAGCTTTTAGTGAATTAGGAAAACGATTTCTTCGATTTAAAGTGTGTAATATCCTCTGTATGTATTATTAAGGCCTACGCTCTTTGATTTTGGCAGGTATGTCATAACTCCATATAACGAATACCCACAATTACTTGGCTTGCTCTTGAAATTGTTAAATGGTGAGTTAGTTTGGTCCACGAGAAGGGAAGTGCTAAAGGTAGCTACCTTGGACTTGGATGCTTTACTAGTTTCTTAAAAATGTTTGGTAATGCTAAAAGGATTCTTGGAATTCACCAGGTGCTTGGAATTATGGGTGCTTTGGATCCTCATGTGCATAAACGGAATCAACAGTTGTCGGGGTCACATGGAGAAGTTACCCGTGCTGCCAGTGATTCAGGCCAACATATTCCAGCAATGGATGAATTACCAAAGGACTTCTGGCCATTTTTTGCTACATCTGAGGATTATTATTCAACGGTATACTCACATGAGGGAAAAGAAAAGAAAAGGAATTGGTATTAGTACACTTGATAGGGTATTAGTAATAATGATGATAATAATGATGATGATAATGATAATAATAATAATTTACTGTTAATTTTATTGTTATTATCATTATCATTATTTTTTCTATTTTTAATTCTTTTGATTTCTATGTTCAATTGAATTCAGGTTGCGATCAATTCTCTCATGCGAATTCTCAGGGATCCTTCTCTTGCGAGTTACCACCAAAAGGTGGTCGGATCTCTTATGTTCATATTCAAGGTATATTTCGTATAATGAATATTATTTTTTTGTTTCTTTATTTATTTTTTGGTTCTTTATTATATGACATGTTTTTCGTCATTTGATTTTCCTTTTGCGAGGTTAGTCAATGGGCCTCGGTTGTGTTCCTTACTTGCCAAAGGTTTGTCTAGTAACTTGTATTATAAACTCTCTCGTCTGTAAAACTTTTACTGTGTTGGGAGCTTAACATATCATGTGAAATTGCTGTCTTTTTTTCTTTTCTTCGCTATCTGTCTCTCTTGTTTTTATTTTAACCACAATATGAAGCTGTGCCTTCTTGCATTTTAAACACATTTGTCTCTAAATATTTCTTGAATTTGGCCCCTTACCTGTCTGCCCCATGGGTGCCATTCCCTCTGAAGGGGGAAAAAAGTAAAAAAAAAAAAAAAAGAGAAATTAATATCTGATTTGAAGTTTGTGAATCATCTATGTGGCCTATCCTTGATCTAAAACTGAAAAGTATTAAAGATGAATTTATGATGTTGGGTGTAATGGCAAGAGAGAAACAATCGATTATTTGTGGAGAAAAAAGAAGACATTGGGTGTTTGTGGGAGAGAGTTCATTTTTTATGCTTCCTTGTAGGCTTCAACTGCAAAAGAATTTCAAGAGTCTTCTCTTTTTCTCATTCATCTTAATTGGGAAAGTTTTTTGCGATGAATTTTGTATATATAGTGGTGATTTAGGGAAGGGTTGTTTAAATTGGGGTCAAGACGTGTTTTGCTATTGTATTTGTATAGGGTGGATATCCTTCCCTAGGTTCTAATTTTTGGCATTGTTAGTGGTCTGCTAGTCCACTTTGGTACTAACTACTTTACATTAATATAGCGCTTACAGTTTCTTATTAAAAAAAAAATGATAAACGGTGCCTTGTGCTTGTTTAACTTTATTTCTTATCATTCTTTAATTTTTCATTTTCTTCTTGTAAAATTTCATTATTTTGTTAGATTACGTTGATTGATTTATGCATGATGAATTTTGGGTTTGCTTTTGCTATTACTCTGTAGGTGCTGCCTGATCTCTTTAACACTGTTCGTACATGTGATGATTATCTGAGGGATTATATAACATGGAAGCTTGGAACTCTTGTGTCTATCGTGCGTCAGGTATATATTGATGTTGTAAAATTGTTTGGCAAATTTATTTATTTATTTTGAATTCTGGATATCAAAATATATGGAATTTAATGTTCTTGTGCAGCATATTCGTAAATATTTGCAAGAACTGTTCTCTCTAATTTCTGAATTATGGTCGTCCTTCAGTTTGCCGGCTACTAATCGTACTTCTCGTGGTCTTCCGGTATGTGTAATTTTTTTTTCCCTCTTCTCTATTATCTTACTTGGCAGTTGTGACAATCTTTGTATTGTATTGTTTGATTTGTTTCTGCATTATTCTCAATTATCCCTCAATATTTTGTTTCTTCTCAGGTGCTTCATCTTGTGGAGCAGCTTTGCTTGGCTCTGAATGATGAATTCAGATCACATCTTCCTGTTATTCTTCCATGCTGCATTCAAGTTCTAAGCGATGCTGAACGGTGCAATGACTACACTTATGTTCTTGATATTCTCCACACCCTGGAAGTGTTTGGTGGTTCGTATTCTCTGTTGCGTGTTGCCAACATTTTGCTGTATGGACTTGTGTGATTGCTTGTCTGGTAGAGGAGTATTTTGGAAAAAGAAAAATAATGTATAGTTTCAACTTGGTACCCGGATTTAATAAAATGATAAATTAAAAGTTTGTTTTTTAAAAAAGAAGAAAAGATTTAGAAGTAAGATAATGTTTGGAGTTATTTCAATCTTGTAATTGTGTACTGCAAAAATAGACCATAAGAAAAAAAATTCTCGTTTTCTTCTAGTTGGATGGAAGAATTTATGATTCAAACTATTTCTCAAGGCTGGAAGTTCTTGTGTTGCATCGATTTTTTGTTTGTCATTATTTGTTGAGAGTGGTATCAGTGGGGGTGAAGAACTTTGGTTTTTCTCGAAGATGTTATGTATTGGCTGTTCTTTTTGGTTTCATGATTAAAGAGAAACAAAGAATCTTTGAAGCTGGAATGGATCAAGACTAGGAGATGCTATGGGATAAAGTTCATACCTTTGCCTCTTTATAGGTTTCAATTACAAAGCAATTTGAAGGGCTTTCCTCTTTGTTTATTTCAAGGGATTGGAAGCTGCTTGTTGCTGAGTTATTATATTTTTGTCCTGTGTTCGATGGACTTCTAGTTCACACCTTTTTTTCTTTGTAATGGAAGTTAATTTCAATAAAATTTAAATTTTGTCCTCTTAGAAAAATTGAAGCAGTTTTGGAGAGGCTATTGATGAATGGAATTTTCTTCTTCGGGATATATCTCTTTTCTTTGTTTTTACTGATTAGAAATACTCTTTTGATTTTAAGTGATATTTTCATCTATTCTGTTTTATTGTTTGAGGTGGTGGATTATTGGTTCATTGTTCGGTATTCACCATCTTGTATCAATTTTTTTTGAATAAAAATCAAACTAAGGTCTTATGAGAAAAATATATAATATAGGGACACTAGACGAACATATGCATCTGCTTCTTCCCGCACTTATTCGGTTGTTTAAAGTGGATGCTTCAGTGGATATAAGGCGTGCTGCTATCAAAACTTTGACCAGATTAATCCCTCGTGTGCAGGTTAGTGACTGAGCTTTGTCCAATTAATGAGCTAGAAAAATTTTTATTATATCTAAATTTTACTTATGTTTCCCAAATTCTTGTTAATTGATTTTCTGCTTGTTATGTAACTTTTTTGGTATTTCTTTCTGTCAGGTAACTGGTCATATATCTGCTCTTGTGCATCACTTGAAACTGGTCTTAGATGGGTTAGTCCCTGCTCTTTGATCTCAAATTATGTAGGGAAAAGGTTGCTTTGTTTTTATTTATGTGTTTGTGTGCGCTTATGTATACTATACAGGGGCCTAGCTTAAGAGTCGTTGGGAGTTTGTGAAATGACTTGAGAAGTATGTATAAGTGGAGGATTAAAATGGCAATAAAATGGTTCCATCCGACTTAGTTTGTAGTATTGTGCTCTAGTCATAATGTAAATAAACTGGTCTGATACTTGTTACAAATCCTAATGGATGCTAAGCGTTGTACCATCTGATTGTGAATTTGTGATAAAATACTGGTTCTATACAACCTGGATTAACCTTTTAAGTCATTGATTTTCTAATTTTTACCACTTTGATGCTTAAAACACTGATACAGGTACATTTTTGTCTCATGCTTTATCTGGTGTAAATAATAAATACTAAAAGATGTGTATTTGTCCTTATTCGATTTTCTTTTCTTTTTGCTTTTGGTTGGTATACAAATTCTGACAATTCTTGTGGTTATATGTGGGCTAAAGTTTTGCTTTAAATTGATATCTTCCTCTTTCACTTTGTTACATGTTGAACTTCAACTGTGCCAGGAAGAATGATGAGCTCAGGAAGGATGCTGTTGATGCGCTTTGTTGTCTGGCTCATGCTCTTGGGGAGGACTTCACCATCTTTATCCCATCAATACACAAGCTTTTGTTGAAATATCGGTTGCGGGTCCAAATCTTACATTGCTCTTTATTTTGTTCTATTTTTTTAAATCTTATTCGAGGAGCTTCTCTTGTCTTTAAAGATTGAGAATGTAAGTAATTTTTGTTTCAGCACAAAGAATTTGAGGAAATTGAAGGACGCTTGAGGAGACGTGAGCCTTTAATTTTGGGGAGTGCCGCTGCGCAACGATTGAGTCGAAGACTTCCAGTAGAGGTTATTAGTGACCCATTAAATGATGTGGAGAGTGACCCTTATGAAGATGGGACTGATGCACAGAGACAACTTAGAGTCCATCAGGTACCTATTCCCTTACAATTTTATGCCTCAGTATTTCCTTTACATTTTTTCACTCAAGCTCTGACTAGATGCCACCTAGACTCCTACGGAAGTTGAGAAGACATTCTTGGTGCTTTGGCAATTATCTCTCTGCATGTCATGCATGGCATGTCAAACTTTATGTATTTTGCACATTTGGTTTATGTCAGAATAATTTTGGTGTATAATTTATCTGGTTGGTGAATATTACTCTCGGCAGAATAATGTAACAAAAAATTTCATTCTTTTAAAAGCCATTAAATCAACCCGTAATAAACAATGTATGGACTTTTAAGAATTTAACTTCCTATATTCCTACTTTATTTATTTATTTTTATAAAGAAGCTTTTATTAGATGAGAAAAAAGAGTTATGAAGTGGACTCGCTGACCACTATTAAAGCTAAAAACCTAGGGAAGGGTAACTGCTAAAATAATTCAGATATTAAAATCTTCTACTTAACAAATATTGATGCTTAGTCCTGGTTAATCTCATTCTCTAGGCCACTGTGTATGATATATGTTTTCTTCTCCTTTCTTTCCTTACCATACATCTTCTTCTCCTCTTTCTTTTTGTTCTTCTTTTCCTCTCTTCCCTGCTCCTCTCTCTTGGTTTCTCTTTGCTCTTTTCAGTTTTCTTGCTCTCAGTTTCTTGTTAAGTACTAAAACGTTTTAATGGAAAAAGAATTGTCAAGCCATTATATCCTATGCTGCCTAGGGAAGAACGATTAATGGGTTTTATTAACGGTCCCACACCATCATGTAAGCATGTTCAAGTCTCTTTGCTTTTACTGTGGCACATTGAGCCTTTTTTTTTGAAAAAATAAAATAAATTTGTTGCAGGTAAATGATGGTCGTTTACGCACTGCTGGAGAGGCTTCTCAACGAAGTACTAAGGAAGATTGGGCAGAATGGATGAGGCATTTTAGTATTGAACTTTTAAAGGAATCACCTTCTCCAGCATTACGAACTTGTGCAAGGCTTGCACAATTACAGGTATGGGTATAGTTTCATCTGTTTTTCTTGGCTTTGGGGTTTGGGTTCTGACCGTCAGCTTTTGCAGCCTTTTGTTGGGCGGGAGTTGTTTGCTGCTGGTTTTGTTAGCTGTTGGTCACAACTTAATGAAACCAGTCAGAAACAGCTAGTTCGAAGTTTAGAGATGGCTTTTTCGTCTCCAAATATTCCTCCTGAAATTCTGGCAACACTTTTAAACTTGGTATGCCTATTTGTGCTTTGGTGTTATACTTCTATCATTAAGAAAGAGAGAAGTGAAGTCAGTTAAATAATTATTAATTTGACATTTTTTTCCCTTTGAAATTATTTTATTTTGAAATTTGAGGGTAAAAGTGTTAAGAATTATTGCAACATCACATTTTATTCTATTGTTTTTTTGCATGTTTCAGAAATGTCATAATTAAATAATCAAAATGGAATAAACATAAACTTCAGAAGTAATTTCTGTGACTCAATACACTAGCAATTTATTTGACTTTGATTATGTATCTTTGGGTGGTGTTTTACATTTATTTGGGGGGAAAATTGGTATTTCATGAAACCTCCAGTGAGGAAGATGTGTGATTACGTTAATTTTATTAATTAATTGATGCAGGGGCCTGGGTGCCATTGGTGGGCGTGTGTGGTTGTTAAAATACATGACTACTTGATCAATTTGGTTTCAATACCATGTTAATATAGATAAAGGAGAGGAGAGGAAATGACATTTTAATCATTCAACTTAACTGATGAGCACATATTTGTATTAAAAAAGTGAACCTGAAATAAAGATAAATAACTCGCATAAAACTAATATATCTCTATAAAATTTGAAATTTCACAATTAAACTTTAACAGAAACAATATCAAGTACTTTCATTGCATCAATCTTGTGTTTCTCATGTACAAGACTATTTTTTTTTTTAACGTATATTCCTGAATTAAACTTGCAGGCAGAGTTCATGGAACATGATGAAAAACCTCTTCCCATAGACATCCGCCTCCTTGGGGCTCTGGCAGAAAAGGTTTGAGCTAACAAAAATTATCCAAAACTTGAACCTAAATGTATTTTTATAGTGGTCGTACATTTTGAGATTTTATAGTATATATTTCATGCATTTTATTTTTTGGCAACTCCTCAGTGTCGTGCATTTGCGAAGGCTTTGCACTACAAAGAAATGGAATTTGAAGGGGCTCGCTCAAAGAAGATGGATGCTAACCCTGTTGCTGTAGTTGAAGCACTCATACATATAAATAATCAGTTGCATCAGCACGAGGTTCAAAGAAAATTAATGCTTACTGATTTTGCTGTTCTTTGATGGCACTTTGATCCTTCTTATTCTGAGATTTTCTGTTATGACTTTTGTTTTTATTTTTATTCTTTTATTTTTTATTCCTTAGGCTGCAGTTGGAATATTGACCTTTGCTCAACAAAATCTGGATGTTCAATTGAAGGAGTCATGGTATTATTGAGCTTTCTTACACTAACTTACTTGTCTCTCAAGTGATCAAGTGATTCGTGGAGTGGTTCTTTTGTTCAGCTTTCAGCTGCAGTTTCAACTTATCTTTCTTGGTTTTCTAGTGTCACTATAACTATTTTTATCTCGTAGTTTAGATATACAAAAAAGAAATAATTTTTACTTTGGTTCTCGATGGAATTATACAAGCCTGCTCACATATTTTGTTCCGTGTATAGGTATGAGAAATTGCAGCGCTGGGATGATGCTCTTAAGGCTTACACTATCAAGGCCTCTCAAGCAACAAATCCACATGTTGTCTTGGAAGCTACTTTAGGTCTGTATCAACTGTAGCTTGCTGGTTACAGCTATTGTTTTCTGTTTTTATAATTTAAATTCTTGCTAGCTGATTTATGATAGATCACAAATTATATAGATCACAAATTATATTCATGGTGATAAGACTGAGTGGTTTTATTTTTTCTTCTTGGTGTTTATTTCGGATAATAATCTTAAGAAATTGGATGCGTCATTTGATACCCAAATTAAACGATTGAGACACTCTCAAGGTTGCTCTCTTCCCCGCATTTTCTTTTAATGGCTATGCAGGCCCTCTTATTTCTCTACCTGGTGCCACCATCTGCTGTTAAAGTCCTTAGTCAAAGCCTAAATCACCATATCCTGCTGTCTAATCTTGTTCTTGCATTAACTGTGCTGATAAAACAACTAGTGGAAGCCTTTTTTTTTCTAAAAAGAAATTTGAATAAATGATTAAAAGAAGTCTTGGTGTCAGCCAGTATGAGTATACCCTTTTTAGCTGGATAGGAACGAAATCAAATTATGTAATGAGAGAAAGGACATCAGATTAAGTGAATCAGAGGTCCACGACAGACAAATAGTAACCAAAGGAACAGAAAATTTCATTGTACTCACATCCTATTTGATTCACCATGTAAAACACTCTGTTGGTGACATTTGCGCTAGATCTTGAATTAAGCAATGCTAATTTTGCATCTTTCTGAATTTTGTTGAAGAATTTTATAAAAACTACATGATAAATTGATGCGATTCTGTTGCCTAAATTCTTCAAGAATGATATGCAGATGACCTGTACCATTGCAAATTTTCCAGGTCTGACATATTATCAAGTGGGAGCAAACTATAGACAACTGTTGAGAGAGAGAGAGAGCTAGAAACGAATTTAGGAGAAATATTTTTGTATATCTTCCATTGTAAATAGGTGTACATATATATAGTACAATAAGGGGAAATAAAATAGGAAAGAGAGAATCACATATGTATCTAATAGGAACACAATCTTAAATTCCTATATAGAGATTTAACAGTCCCCCTCAAGTTGGAGTATAGATATTCTCGATGCCCAACTTGGAACATAGATGAAGGAAAACTCCTTTATGACTGCCTTGGTAAAAAAATCTCCAATTTGGTCTTCAGACTTAACATAAGGAGTGATAATTTCTCCACTCATTACAGCCTCACGAACAAAGTGACAATTTACTTCGATGTGTTTAGTTCTTTCATGAAAAACTGGATTGTTAGCAATATAGGTTGCAGCCATATTATCACAAAACATTTTTTATGGCTTTTTAAAATCAATTCCAATCTCAGTTAAGAAATTCTTGACCCACATAATCTCACATGTTGTGTGAGCCATAGCACGATATTCTGCTTCTGCACTAGATCTCGCAACTATATTTTGTTTCTTGCTTCTCCAAGTCACTAGATTGCTTCCCAAGAAGGTACAATATCCACTTGTGGACTTCCTATTAGTTTTGGATCCAGCCCAATCAGCATCAGAATACCCAATAATATCCAACTCTTTACCTTTCTTGTAAAGAATTCATTTACCAATGGACTGTTTTAGATATCGTAGAATTCTACATACCACCTCCTAATGGATCTTCTTCGGATTCTGCATATACTGACTAACTGCTCCCACTGCAAAAGTAATATCAGGTCTAGTGACAGTAAGATAAATCAACTTTCTGACAAGACTTCTATATCTTTTCTTATCTTCAAAATCTGGACTGCTGTCACCATCCAATATTATATTAGGATCCATAGGGGTCTCTATTGGCTTAGATCCTAACATACCTGTCTCATCAAGTAAGTCTTGCACATACTTTCTCTGAGACAAAATGATACCTTCTTTACTCCTTAAAACTTCAATTCCCAGAAAGTATCTAAGTTGCCCCAAGTCTTTTGTTTGAAAATGTGCCTTTTCACTTCTTCTATGCCATTAGAATCACTCCCAGTCACAATGATATCATCTACATACACCACAAGTATAACCATACCTGATCTTGTATGTTTAACAAATACTGAGTGATCAGATTGACAACGGGAGAAGCTGATCGAAGCCAAAACGTTACTCAATTTTTCAAACCAGACCCTAGATGACTGCTTCAGACCATAAATAGCCTTCTGTAACTTACAAACAGAGTTGGTTAACTCCCCCTGAGCAACAAATCCAGGTGGTTGCTTCATATAAACCTCCTCGTGTAAATCACCATACAAGAAGGCATTTTTGACATCTAGCTGGAAGAGGGGCCAACCAAAAAACACAACAAGAGAAATGAGAATACGAACTGAATTAAGTCTGGCAACAGGAGAAAAAGTCTCACCATAGTCAACACCATAAGTTTGAGTGTACCCTTTAGCGACAAGACGAGCTTTTAATCGTTCAATAGTACCATCAGGATGATATTTGATAACAAAGACCCAACGACAACCAACCACTTCTTTACCAACTGGTAATTTTTGTAACTCCCATGTACCACGATCACAGAGAGCTGACATCTCATCTTCCATAGCTTTCCTCCAGCCAGGATGAGCCAAAGCTTCCTGGTAATTTTTAGGAATAGAAACCATAAACAAACACAAAGCAAAGGATCGGGTAGACAATGATAAGACATTAAAAGAGACAAACTGAGAGATAGGATACCTCTGAGAATTTCTAGTACCTTTGCGAAGAGCAATAGGAAGATCAAGATCGGAATACTCATTTGTAGGAGGAGTCGGATCTGGAGTAGAAGCAGAAGCTTGAGTGACGGGCAGATCAGCGAGCGGTAAATCATCTTGTGTAGCACGCGATTGATGTGGTTTTCGCCGAGAATAAACTAGGAGCGGTGGAGTTGAGGGACACGGTAGAACTGACACAGGTATTGGAGGATCAACTAGACCAGTATCAAGGCTAGAACCACTCGATGAAAAATATGGTGTGGACTCAAAAAAGGTGACATCTGCACTGACAAAAGTTTTTTCCGAGTAAGGGTCAAGACATTTGTAACCTTTCTGAGTCTTAGAATACCCAAGAAAAATACATTTGGTGGACCAAGGAGACAGTTTATCAGAAACCCTATGAAGATGGACAAAACAAATACAACAAAAAATACGAGGAGAAAGAGGAAAAACAGTTTGATTAAGGAATAAGATGGAGTATGGAGATTGAAAATTAAGGACAGGAGAAGGAACCCAATTAATGAGGTAACAGGCGGTAAATAGAGCTTCTCCCCAATATTTTGATGGGACTTTCATATGAAATAACAGAGTTCGAGCATATGCAGTTTTAAGACTTAGGAGATCTTTCTCAGTCAAGATATTATTCTTAGCACTTTCATAGATATGATTTAAGCTAGACAGGAACTTAACAACAAATAATTCTTCTCGTTGTTTACGTAATGTCTCAACATCAGTAGTAACAAGATGATAAGAGTTAAACTCACCTATTAATCCTGCGATTTCTTCTAAATATTCACTTAACGTTCTAGCATCTTGTTGACAAGAAAATAAGGTAGATTAAACATTAAACATGTTAGAGACATTTTGAGAGCCGCCAAACCTGTCTTGAAGTGAATTCCATAACTCTTTTGTAGTATCAACCCACATCACAGTTGCTGCAAGTGATGGCTCCATACTATTCCACAACCATGTAGTAATCAAATTGTCTTCCTGAATCCATTTAGCAAACTCCTTTGAATCCGACGGTGGAGGATCTTGTGTAAGATAATGATGTTTCCCTTGGCTAATCAAATATTTGGTTACTGCTTTTGCCCATAACTTGTAATTAGAATCATTCAATTTGACGGCTGTGATGGAAACATCAACTCCAGGAGGATTAGAGGACGATTGAAACAGTAACGAACAGTAACTGTGTTTTAGGGTTTATGGAATTCATGATGAATTTGATGGAACGATGTTAGGCTCTGATACCATGTTGAGAGAGAGAGAGAGGTAGAAACGAATTTAGGAGAAATATTTTTGTATATCTTCTATTGTAAATAGGTGTACATATATATAGTACAATAAGGGGAAATAAAATAGGAAAGAGAGAATCACATATGTATCTAATAGGAACACAATCTTAAATTCCTATATAGAGATTTAACAACAACAATGAAATGATACTGAATCTACCCCTTGGTCCAACTAGGAAATGCTTGTTTGGTGGTTCCTAGAAATGATTTCTCACTAATGGGAGTTGATTCCTGCCCTTTCCAGTAAATTTGCATTGAAGCCTTTCCATCTGTTTGGTTAACCATCTGCCTTGCTTTGTGCTTATAAATGCTATAATTCATGTTTTGCAGTTAAACTATGTAGAGTGTAGGCTCATAAAACTGCCCATTATAAGCCCCCGCTTTGCAACTTGATTTGTTCCCTGGCCCAAAATACTAAGGCAAACCATTCGATGATTTTTCTAGCTCTTGTTTTTATACAGATGCATGTCAAACCCTTCTATTGGATATGGTTATGAACTACTTTTCTTGATTAATTGACACTCTTGAAAACATAATTTAAATAATAATTGTTCATTTCTGCTCTTCTTTTTTGAAACATTCTCATTCGATGATGCTGTAAATTCAAGCTTCTGAGATCAATACTTCCTGTTCTTGAAGGGCTTTATCATGCTGTGTTATGTAGGACGGATGCGATGCTTTGCTGCATTGGCTCGCTGGGAAGAGCTTAACAACTTGTGCAAAGAGTATTGGACTCCGGCTGAGCCAGCTGCACGACTAGAAATGGCTCCAATGGTTATTTCTAATGCTTATACTCGTGTCATCAGCATTTGTGCACATGCTTATACCTATGACAATGTTGTCCCAGGCTGCAAGTGCTGCTTGGAATATGGGAGAGTGGGATCAAATGGCAGAATATGCATCTCGGTTAGATGATGGTGATGAAACAAAACTTCGGGGTTTGGGTAACACTGCTGCTAGTGGTGATGGAAGCAGCAATGGTACATTCTTCAGGGCTGTTCTATTAGTTCGTAGAGGAAAGGTATTCTTTATAATAGATCTACTTTCATTCCTAACTATATTTACTGTGCTCTTTTTGTAACGTTATTTATTTGAATATCTATTTTTTGTTTTAGTATGATGAAGCACGCGAGTACGTTGATAGAGCTAGGAAATGCCTTGCTACAGAGCTTGCAGCTTTGGTCAGTTTCATAACTTCATTATTCTTGCATAATGAATTGCTTTTCTTGGCCTTACATGTTTAATACAGTTGCTTTCTTAAGATTTCTTTGAAGAATATAAATCTATAAGTTAAGTCATCCACCAAACATGAGGTTGTTTGCTACTGGGAAAGGGAAGAAAGCAAAGATTCTATGGAGAGGTGCTCTTCTAGCAATTTTTTGGGTTTTATGGCAAGAGAGAAACAATCGAATATTTGAGGACAAAAACAGGACACTGGGTGCTTGTGGGAGAGTTCATTTTCTTGCTTCATTGTGGGCTTCAACTAAAAAAGAATTTCAAGAGTCTTCAGTTTTTTTCATTCATCTTAATTGGGAAAGTGTTTTGCGATGAAGTTGTTTGGCTAGTGGTGATTTAGAGAAGGGTTTGCTTTTGTCTTTGTATAGGGTGGATGCGCTTCCCTAGTTTCTATCATTTTGACATTCTTAGTGGTCATCTAGTCCACTTTGTAACTATCTACTTTACATTAATATGGTGCTTACAGTTTCTTATCAAAAAAGTCAACCAGTAAAAGTTTGAGCTTTAGTTGATAAGTAGAGATCTGACAGTAGCATATAAATCAAATACGTCTGTTCACTTGCGAAGCTGGATTTGATCACGAGGGTTGCCACTTGCGTCACAAACTCAAATAAGAACACACGAAGGGATTCAAACATAGAACATCTTGGGCAAACTGTGACTGATGCCATCTTAAGCTCAAACAGATGGAATTGAGATATATGATAAATGTTGTACATTGGATTCAGTTTGTCTTTCTATAATTCTTTCTGCTGCGTTAAATAGTTATGAATATATATTATTGATATATCTTTGTAAGTGTTCAGTTTTAATTTTTTCTTTGTTTAAGGCTATGTTTGAATGTAATTAATACTTCTCTAGAAATATGGATTCCCATCTCAAGCAGCTTAGAAGAAAGTTCTGTTTCATCATGGTTCTGGGAACACAATGACAGAGTATTGCTTGTTGAATTAGCTAATGTAATGCTTTTCTGTATCAAAATTGTGTTTCAATTATTTTGAGTTCCTAGCTTGTATACTGGAATACTATTTGTTCCATGGGGCTGTCAACTGTTGCCTCTTTGAAGTTGGCACTAGTTACTCAAGTTTTGAAATGTTGCATTTGACTATATATCAAGATCTATTAGATACATGAGTCTTCCAACATCTTTTAATGTGTAAGGGCATATTTTTATTACTTATATTCTTTGTTCCACATTTGTTTCATCCAAGTTCTTTTATTTAGGTTCTGGAAAGCTATGAGCGTGCTTATAGCAATATGGTTCGTGTTCAGCAGCTATCAGAACTGGAGGAGGTTTCTTCCACATTTCTTATTTTTTATCTTTTATTTATTTACTTTCTGGGGTGGGAAAAGTTGGGGGGTGGGGTGGGGAGGGATTTCTCTTCTTTTATAATGGAAGTATCTTTGCTTGCTATCAGAAGAGGGTGGGGGTGGGGTGGGATTTCTTTTGCTATATTTTTCCCAAGCGTGATGGGAACTAGTGATAACACTAGAAGTTTGTTTTTCGACAGATAATTGATTATTGTACTCTTCCTGTGGGAAATCCTGTTGCTGAAGGGCGTCGGGCTATAATCCGCAATATGTGGACTGAGCGGATACAGGGAGCAAAACGAAATGTTGAGGTATGTACTTTAATTCTAGTTGCATCCACAATTTTTTTTTTTTTTTTTTTTTGGTTTGGTTTGGGGGTGGGGGGGGGTGGAGGAGGTGGGGGGGGAGGGGGGTAATGAACTGAAGTTGATATAATTGCCAAAAGCAGGTTATGCAGGAATATGAACTGACATTGTTAGGTTTAAAAATAATGATATGTGTTGTCTGCAGCCCATGCTAAAGCTCTATTGATTCCCCAATTTTTTTTTTTTGCTTGAATTGTCCAGGTCTGGCAAGCACTTTTGGCTATTAGAGCTCTTGTGCTTCCACCAACAGATGACATTGAAACTTGGCTCAAGTTTGCATCTCTTTGTCGAAAAAATGGACGGATTAGTCAAGCTAAATCTACTCTAATTAAACTCTTGCAGGTCTGTACTCGTGCAGATTATATCTAATCTTGGAATTTTTTTTTTCCTGATTGCTTATTGAGTTTGCCTTGGATTGTTTTAGTATGATCCTGAATCATCTCCGGATAATGTACGGTATCATGGGCCTCCTCAAGTAATGCTTGCATACTTAAAATATCAATGGTCACTTGGGGAGGATCTCAAGCGAAAGGAAGCATTTGCTAGGCTGCAGGTACAGCAGATTTCTCTTTGGTTTTATAAGTACACAGAACCCTAAGTATTCGGTGTATTACCAAATTATAAATGTTAACACAAGATTACTGTTATTAAGAACCTCTTACTGCTAGCATTACCAAAGCTTTCTTGAATTCTTATCTTCTTGTTTTATATATATTCTTGCTAATGTCTTGCGTGATACATTTTCTTGTCCTCAATGATGTTATAGGAATTGGCTCTGGAGCTTTCAAGTGCCCAAGTTATTCATCCAGTATCAGGGACTGGCTATACTAGTGGTATGGGTACAAATGTTCCACTCATTGCCCGTGTATATCTGAAGCTTGGAACTTGGCAATGGGCACTTTTTCCAGGATTGGATGATGACTCTATACAAGGTAGTTAAATACTAATAATAGGTTGTTTATTTGCATTGAAAATGTTTTTGATCTTCTCTTCTTTTGTTTTAGAAATTCTTGCTGCATTTGGAAAAGCCACTCAGTGTGCAAATACATGGGCAAAAGCATGGCATACATGGGCATTATTCAATACGGCAGTGATGTCTCATTATACTTTAAGAGGTTTCCCTACGGTTGCCTCACAGTTTGTTGTTGCAGCAGTCACTGGATATTTTCATTCCATTGCATGTGCTGCACACGCTAAAGGTGTTGATGATAGTTTGCAGGTAAATGATTTAATTAGATATAAAGGGCTATTCTGATTTCAAATCCAGAGCATAAAGCGATGAGTTTGCTTATTTTAATTTTTCAAACTTTTTCTTCATGATGGGCTTCAGTTACAAGTTTATTTTAAGCGATTTCATTCTTTTTTGTTCAAAAGTGGTGGCTATGTGCTTGTGGTGAACTAGTTGGTTTTTTGTTTTTCTTTTCTCTTATTACTATTATTAATTTTTTTTTTTTTTGGTTGTATTGCAGTGAACTGGTTCACTCTTTGTTTGTTGTATTTGAATTTAATAAAATTTGTTTGCCTTCTCTTAAAAAGAAACATATATATTCATTCTAAATGTTGAAGCTGGCTTGAATGTTAGTGAAAGTAATTTATTGTCAATGTCACATATAGTGGGTCCATTTCAAATTTTACAAGAATATTTGGGTGCTGTTTTGTTGTATCAAATGCTCCAGAATATGAAGTAAACTTTTCTACAAATTTTGCCATTTTGTTCAGGATATACTTCGTCTTCTCACATTGTGGTTCAATCATGGAGCTACTGCTGAAGTTCAAATAGCTCTACAAAAAGGATTTGTACATGTTAATATCAACACGTGGCTTGTTGTTTTACCTCAAATAATTGCCAGGATACATTCAAACAACCATGCTGTGAGAGAACTGATACAATCACTGTTGGTGCGAATTGGACAAAGTCATCCACAGGTTTGTTTCTGATAGTGTTTGATTTCTGAATAAGTTTAGAATTTGCTGGTATTGATGAATGGATGAATGATAATGTTGAAATCTTGTTGGTATTGTAAAGACCTAGGACCATTGCTCTCTCTCTCTCTCTCTCTCTCTCTCTTGTTGATCGCTTTTAGGTATTTATTCATTTATTAGGGGGAGTGCGAGAGGCTATAAAGGAAGTGCCATTGCACTTTACTAAATTAGTTGTTTGTTTGCAACCATTTTTTGTTAAACTCTTTGTACAATTGAGTTTAGCTAAATTTGCAAATAATTTACGTAAGAGATTTAAACCCTGTTTTTGCAGTAATTGAGCCATCCACTGGTTAGATCAAGGACATGATAGTTTTTGACACAAATTATAATGCTAGTTTTGAACCAGTGGATTAATATACTAAGTTAAGTATGTTTAAGATTAAATCTAACTAGTGTTATTTCCAAAGTGCATTTATTATGCAAGTTGAATCTTTTATATTGCAGCATTTTTTTTTTAAATTTTTTGGCCCTTGATAACTCTGCCTCTACTGTTGCCAAAGTTAATTCAGTACTTTTTCAGGCTCTTATGTATCCTCTTCTTGTGGCATGTAAATCGATAAGCACTTTACGAAGAGCTGCGGCTCAAGAAGTGGTAGACAAAGTTCGTCAGCATAGTGGTGTGCTTGTCGATCAGGTCAAATAATTAACTAAATTAAATCTCTCTCTCTCTCTCTCTCTCTCTCTCTCTTTCTCGTCTTATTTGATTCTATATGCAGGCACAACTTGTGTCAAAGGAACTAATTAGAGTTGCAATACTCTGGCATGAAATGTGGCATGAGGCACTAGAAGAAGCTAGCCGTCTGTATTTTGGTGAACATAATATTGAGGGGATGTTAAAAGTGTTGGAGCCATTACATGAAATGCTCGAGGAAGGGGCTATGAGGGAGAATACTACTATAAAAGAGAGAGCATTTATAGAGGTTAGATATTTGTTTTCATTCCAGGGCGTACAATTTTTGTCCATTATGATAAGCGGAGCAATTAATGCATGTTGAGTTTGTTGAGTTCATTGAGTTCTATTTACTTGTTTTTGAACATCTTCAAAATGCATGGCATCATCATCTGGAAGTCTGGGTCTAGGAGTTGTACAGTTTCTTTCTGGTATTCTGAAGCTTCCTTTCGTTTAATATACCATCTGTTCTTCCAGTTCTTTCCTTAAATTTTTTTGATTCCTTTCGACTTGTGGATGTTGGAGAAAGTTGCTGATGCTTCCGAAGATGAAAAATGACCAAATCAAATGTCCAGTAATTTGGAAGATACTCTGTAAATAATTATTGTATCACTAATGTCGAGTATTAGGTGTTTAGGAGGATTGTATCCTAAAATATTCCTCTGCTATAGATTTTATCTTGTAGCAGAAATTAATACATGGAGAAAAGATTAGAAAACATACTTTTTGGTCATGGAGTATTTTAGCATTTTAAGGGATTAGAGAATGTATAAATTTTCTCAATCATTATATCTTGTTAATGCAGGCTTACCGTCATGAATTGTTAGAGGCCTATGAATGCTGCATGAAATATAAGAGAACTGGAAAAGATGCTGAGCTTACTCAGGTAATATTTTACTCAATTGGGAAGGGGTTGTTAGCTGGACATTTTATTTGGGCTACCTTGGAATAGAGACTTGGGTTTTTGAATTTATTGTGATGCAAAATCTTTTTGTTAGGTTTTGTTTCCCTTGAGGCCTATCTGTATGTGGAAAAAAGTTACACTCCTTTTATTATATTAATACAGATATTTTTGTTTATGCATATACATACAAGCAAGTGTTGCTTTTTGGCATTGGCTTGTTAGTGTTAGAAATTCTCTGTGCCAATGCTATGGGCCTATGGCTACGAAACTCTTTGTCGTCCTTGTGGATTTCAATTCGAAGTTCTTTTGTAGGAAAATTTAATCTTTCAATCTCCTCCTTTTTTTTTGTGCTCATCCTTAGTATTGGAAATTTCCCAACTTTATTGATGACACTGCCTCGATACTGAGTTTATCACTGGGAACTTAGGAGTTTGATATGATTTTAAAGACTTGGCATTTACGCTTTAGCTTTTTTCCAGTATGCTAAATATTTCAATTTTGTCTTGACCAGGCATGGGATCTTTATTACCATGTTTTCAGAAGGATAGACAAACAGCTTCAAAGTCTTACTACCCTGGACCTGCAGGCAAGATGAATGCCTTTATTATTCTCCTCTTTTTTTTTTTTTTTTTTTACCCAAAAAAAAACCCAAGTCATTGTTATTGCACTAACTATCAACCACTTGTGGAAGAACAGTCAGTTTCACCTGAGTTGTTGGAATGCCGTAACTTGGAGCTTGCCGTTCCTGGAACATATCGTGCTGGTACAATTGTGTTCATTATTTCAAATCTTCTGGTGCCAAATCCAATGTGCCCGCCCAAATTTACACCCATTTTTTCAATTTCAGATTCACCAGTGGTAAAAATTGCATCATTTGCAACCCAGCTCGTTGTTATAACATCTAAACAGCGGCCTCGTAAACTGACAATTCATGGGAGTGATGGTGAAGACTATGCCTTCTTGCTGAAGGGACATGAAGATTTACGTCAAGATGAACGAGTTATGCAGGTATTTTTTTCCGTTCAACTTCATTGCACGTACCATGTGCTGGTGGACACTGCAAACTGGTTCAGGGTTCTGGATTCTGAGACATTTGTTGCTTCTGTTGTATGAATAGAAATCAAAACGAAGTTCACTGCTTTATTACTTCATCATAGTAAATGCTAATATTCCTGACATTCAATAATTTCCAGCTTTTTGGATTGGTGAATACTCTATTGGAAAATTCTAGAAAAACTGCGGAGAAGGATTTGTCTATTCAACGATATTCTGTCATTCCCCTCTCTCCAAATAGTGGGTTAATTGGATGGGTTCCGAACTGCGATACCCTGCACCATCTTATTCGAGAGTACAGGGATGCCAGAAAGGTTGGTTGAAGTTCATTGTGTACTTTATCTTCAGCAATTTTCTTTTCTATTTGTACTTGTAGTTAAGTGAGTGCATGCTGTTGGTTAACTTCTAATGAAAGTCTCTGTGTTTTCTCTCAAAACATAAAAAAAAATAAAATAAGATGTTAAGTGGGTGCAAGTAGTTTGAGCTGTGTTGCATTCACTAATCTCTCTTCATCTTTACAGATCACCTTAAACCAAGAGCATAAATATATGCTAAGTTTTGCTCCGGACTATGACCATTTGCCTCTCATAGCTAAAGTGGAAGTATTTGAATATGCTTTACAAAATACGGAAGGAAATGACCTGGCCAGGGTATGTATTGTTCTAGAATTGTGATATCTATTCTACTCTGTTTTACTTGTTAGTCCTTTACTGAAGATGCATTGTTTCAAGCGCTAAGATCTGGGTTTTCTTTTTGGTTTTTTCACCTCTAGGTTCTTTGGTTAAAAAGTCGCACTTCAGAAGTTTGGCTAGAGAGGAGGACAAATTATACAAGAAGTTTAGCAGTTATGAGCATGGTATGTGTTTGCACCTCATTTCTTTTACTTCTATATCTTTTTATTTATTTACCTTTTTGTCTGTGTTGGGAAATTTCTATTCCTTATGCTACTAAGCTTTTTCTCAAGTAAATTTAGTGTCTAGCAACGTTGGAACCTGCGCAATCAGCTTGATATTTGAATTTTGCAACTTTTACTTTGTAAGCTTGTGGCACTTGAAAAGAATCTGCAATGCCTGAGAAGGCTTAAAAAAACAGACAGGAGATAGGAAATAAAAGATAGATGGTCCTGCAGAGTTTCTTGCCCAAACTTCATCATAATTCTGACATCAATTTGTGGACTTTTGGCTGAAGGTTGTTACTAATGGTTTACGTTGGAAAATGGTCCTAATTTGGAGTGAGTCTGGGCAGAGCCCCAGGAGCATTTAGTGATTGAGATCATCTAGTTTGTGCCTTGTATATACCGCAAAAAACATGTGTACATGTTTATACACGTACAGTCTGAAAGGATCTAGGATAGAGAAGCTTATGAGAGTACTGACTTTTTAGGATATATCTCTTTTTTATGTCCAATTTGTTGTGTGTTGTCTTAGTGATAAAAAAGTTTGTATTTGTTACTGATGAAGATATCTAAATATCTTCAAAATGAAAGTATGGGAAAGGCATTTGAGTGTAGAAAAGTAGAAATGAGAACAAATGAAGGATATCTTGATTTGTTTAGATGACAGATGTTGAGTCTTCTTTATCAAGTAGCTGCTGAATACCTCTTATACTTTGCTTAACCATATATGAGGCAGTTTTGTAATTTCCTTGCTTTGTGGTGCTACAATTTTGTTTTCCCCTTTTAGACTAATTTTTAATGTAATTTTTAATACATTTGTTTCAGGTTGGATATCTTCTTGGTTTAGGGGATCGACACCCGAGTAACCTTATGCTGCATCGTTTTAGGTACATTATAATTGGAAGGTAGTTGTTAGTATCTGTAACTAGAATTTTTTTTTTTGTCTCATATGTGTGATGTTTTTTAGTGGGAAGATTTTGCACATTGATTTTGGGGACTGCTTTGAAGCCTCAATGAACCGAGAGAAGTTTCCTGAAAAGGTATATTTAAAGTGATGGATGTACTCAATATGTTTTCATACATTAATTGCTCGTTTTGCATGCTAACTTCGTTGTTAATAATATTTAGGTTCCATTCCGCTTGACAAGAATGCTTGTGAAAGCCATGGAGGTTAGTGGTATTGAGGGCAACTTCCGTTCAACATGTGAAAATGTGATGCAAGTTTTGCGATCAAATAAAGATAGCGTTATGGCTATGATGGAGGTATGAGTTGCATCTATTGGTTCTGCTTCCATGAGTGTTTCAGTGAAGGGTTGGAATTTTGTTGTTAAAATCTTGATTTAAACTGGATGTAAATTCTTATCTACTTAATTTATTTTAATCTAAACAGTAAAGGAAGTGGAATTATTAGTTTTTTTTAAATTATTAATTTTTTAGATCAACTTTTCTATTGCTTACTCAGTAACTCTCAAGACTGTTAGATTAGAGTAAATGGACAGCTTGGAATTGTCTTCTTTCTGGTCACAATGACCTGAACCTTTACTATATTAACAATTTCAAGCACTAAATCCTATTACTGGTTTTATATATACTGACCCAATACTTGCAGATAATTAATTGAAGAAGCTGATTCTTGGTTTCACTTGTTTTCAGGCCTTTGTTCACGATCCTCTTATTAATTGGCGTCTTTTCAATTTCAACGAAGTGCCACAAATGTCAGTGTTTGCAAATGCTCATGTCCCTGCTGTAGTGAATACTGAAGATTCTGCTCCAAATAAAGAGCAGCTTCCTCAGCCACAACGTGGTGCACGTGAAAGGGAGCTCCTTCAGGTTTTAGGATACCCTAATTGTGGAATTTATTTATTTATTATTATTGTGCTATTACAGTTAAAGCTTATTTCAATAATTTTCTGCTTAGGCTGTTAATCAACTTGGTGATGCTAATGAGGTTTTAAATGAGCGGGCTGTGGTTGTCATGGCTCGGATGAGTCATAAACTTACAGGACGTGATTTTTCCTCATGCTCATCACTACCATCCGGTTCTATGCAACATGCAGTAGACCACAGCACCTTAATTTCAGGAGATACCCGTGAAGTTGAGCATGGTTTATCTGTTAAACTGCAAGTTCAAAAGCTAATCAACCAAGCTACGTCACATGAAAACTTGTGCCAAAATTATGTGGGGTATGATATTGCAATTAATATCTCTTCTTTTTCTGGTTCTATATATGTGCATTGCACATGGTCCAGCAAGCATGTGTTTTGTTTTGCACACATAAAGCTATATACTTAAGTCTCTATACATTACGTTTTCCTCAAAAGTTTAATTAAATCAATTCCTATAACCAGATTTGAGTTGCATTGCTTATTAATAAAAGCAGTCCCCAATTTGCTGTTACAGATCATGTAAATTGCTGTTGATTTACTGCAAGTATCTTACTGAGGGTGTGGTCAAGGATACTTGTTTGTCTTTGTGAAAGCCTTAGACAGATGCATTTTTTTTCCTTCTTGTGGTCTACTATTGTTTCTCCTCTTGCAGCTTTATTATACATCTTTTTTGACATTTTTTGTTTAGTTTTAAATTGGAGTGTTTTCTTTATTATTTATAGCTTATAAACATGAATTTTGTTTAACGTACTGGGTCTCTAACTCGTTCAGGATAATAAATTCTAATTGTCCTTATTTTTGGCCTCTTGTAGGTGGTGCCCTTTCTGGTGAATAAGGTAACCAATTTTTATTGTAAATATATATATATATATATATATATATATATATATATATATATATATGTATATGTATGTATATATATGTACATAGCGTATAGTCATAATAATAGCCCAGTAGAAATGCTTCTTTTCGTGTAATTTATTTTATATTGTAATTTATGTAAATAGGCACGTTTCCCAAAAAAAATAGCTCGGGTATAATGAGTGTATAAATGCCGGGTCAGTGAGAACCCTCTGTAGAAAATTCTCTTATTTTCATAAAGCATTGTGTAATTTCCTACGAAATTTATTTTTATTTGCGCGTCCAATTAAATTTATATAAAATATTCTGGTATACAATAAAGCGAATATTCTGATGGACCACGACAGCCTCTCGTCAACGTAGTTTTAATGGAAAAAAGCTTCCTTAAAAATCGGCAGGATTGGTAAAACAATTGTGTTACAATAAATCTCTACTTTTTATGGATTCTTAAAGTTTATTTAATGAATATGTTTAGTCTGTTACATTGTTTAGTATGATGGGGTAAAATGCAATAATATATATATATATATATATATATATATATATATATATATATATATACACACACTATTAAGTTACGTAATAAAAATAAATGATTCGTCAATTCACCCTCTACTTGTTTCGATGTGTTAAATTTTTTTTATTAAATTACAATAATAATATTTAGTCAATATCTTTAGCTTAATTACAAATTATTAAAGTTTTGTTGATACAAGTCACTATGAGTCGTAAATTAATTGACTACTGACCATTTGAAATTCATGTTCAATGTAGGGAATGAAACTAATATATTCAAGATTAGGATTAAAAATTAGAAAAATAGAACTAAACTTGCAAGTAAATCTTACAGCTCGAATAAAGCTGCGTGATTTGTGAAAATTTGATCACCCGTTTGCCTTTATTTGACTGGGAGGGAAGCGAGTTTAAATGTTGAGAGCAGGAGCAGTAGAGAAAATTGAGGAAAGAACGATCGTCGTTAAGGGAAGAGACGTGTAAATTCCTTGAATAGCTATAAAATTGTCTTTCTCCAAGGTTAGGAACAACTTTGATCAATAATAATAATAAATAGATAAATAAATAAATAAATAAAATCCAACGGGATCAAGACCGGGGAGGCGGCTTTGTCGTGTCAAATACCATTGTTGAAAGAGATGGGAAAGAAGAGGATGGGATAGAAGAGAGCGAAAAAAAATATATATATGTTTTTTTAAAATTTTTTTTATATATATAAACTTTTGTTTAATTTTAAGTTTGAACTTCCACGTGTCAGTTAGACAAGATTTTTTAAACAAACTGATGTAGGACAAATTAGGAATAAATTAGGAATTTTAATTTTGATTTTAGGGATTTTAATAAATTAGGGATTTTGACTATTATTAGGGATTTTGACTTCCTAAATTGGGAGTAATCCTAATTTGAGTTATTTTCCTAATTAATAGTTTACTATTTTATTTAGATTTAATTTTGGTATTTTCTAGTTAACTAGGATTATGATTCTATTTCCTAATAGGATTTTATTTCCTAGTAGAACTAGGCTTTAAGGTCCTATAAATAGGAACCTTTAGTTATGTTATTTTCAGATTTGGTTGTTATTGTTTTTTGATCTTTTAGTAAAAAGATTATTTCCCCCTCAATTTTCACTCTACTTCTTCCCCAAATTTCTTCTATTATTTCTCCCCTTTCCTCTGTCTACATCTCCCTCCCTTTCTGTTAACTTGAGGAACCCCGTTCCTCATCAATTGGTATCAGAGCGTGGTTTTGATCCCCTCTTATACTATTTATCCTTTAATTTTTGTTCAATCCATAAACCCTAAAACCTCCCACCACCATCAATTTACTTTGCCCCAATTTCATCTTCCATCACCCCTACAAAACAAAAACCAAAAAAAAAAAAAAGTCACTCTTCACCGAAGTTACTGTTCACCGAACTTACTGTTCACCTGGTACTGTTCACGTGAGTTACTGTTCATCGTAGGTACTATTCACCGAAGTTACTGTTCACCGCGACACCATCATATTGTTCTTGTCAATATCTACAATGTGTTCTTCATTACAAACTTCAATACTCTCAATGATACAAGCCTCAGAAAATAGGACAAACGTCAGAATTGATGCTCTGGAGAGTAGAATGGATGCCATGGAAGATAAAATTGCAGAAATATTGATAACTGTAAAAGCCTTACAAGCTTCCTTTCTTAAAATACAAGGCCGTAATTTGGAGTCCTCCACCAAACATCAGAATCAAGGGATTTTGGGTGTAACTCCTAAGAACCATGAGGTTGAGTGTGATGATTTTAGTGGAGATGAGGAAGCAAGTGATATTGATCTTGCAGATGAGCATGAATCTAACAGTTCTATTGAAGTCAAGGGCGAAACGAATTTGAAAAATGATGTAGAGCCTACATGTGAAGTTGAATCCATATGTGAAGAAGAATCTCATGAAATCATTCAAGAAATTGATTTCATAGGTTGTGAGTCATATTTGGATTCACCTACTTTTATTATTGGATTAACGGTGACGTCTTCTACCAAGTCAACGGTCAAGTCTTCCATGGGGATTATTGTTTCTCTACCAATATTGAAGGCTGCTGAAGCATCAATAATTTTTCTATTATGTGTGCTTCCAATATTGGACCGTCATGAAGCGAAGATTTGGATTGACGACTTTCCAATGATTGTGCAAGATAAGACGTGGCGTTTCCTTGTGTATTGGCAATTTCCTCATTGACAACTCGCCAGGAGTCGAGTTTTTTTCAAGAGGGAGAGAATTGATGTAGGACAAATTAGGAATAAATTAGGAATTTTAATTTTGATTTTAGGGATTTTAATAAATTAGGGATTTTGACTATTATTAGGGATTTTGACTTCCTAAGGGAGTAATCCTAATTTGAGTTATTTTCCTAATTAATAGTTTACTATTTTATTTAGGATTTAATTTTGGTATTTTCTAGTTGAACTAGGATTATGATTTTATTTCCTAATAGGATTTTATTTCCTAGTAGAACTAGGTTTTAAGGTCCTATAAATAGGAACCTTTAGTTATATTATTTTCAGATTTGGTTGTTATTGTTTTTTTGATCTTTTAGTAAAAAGATTATTTCTCCCTCAATTTTCACTCTACTTCTTCCCCAAATTTTTTCTATTATTTCTCCCCTTTCCTCTGTCTACATCTCCCTCCCTTTCTGTTAACTTGAGGAACCCCGTTCCTCATCACAAACTGCCCTTCCGCCGTTTCTTATTTCAAAAGGCTGACGGAAATTTGCGTACTTATGTGACTTTATGAGGCGGCGAGGCGAAATGTTTCTTCCCCCAAAGCCAGGGGGTCGTTCCCCTCTGTCCGGTAAAATCAAAGGCCCCCCGACTTGTCTAATCTTGAATTAACACCAGGATTCCTGTACATAAACTTCTCCGTGCAAATCAATCAAAAGCAGACATCCTTCGACATGATTGAGACCAAACCCACTACTCCGCACTTCTTCTGCAGGCCTTTCCCTTTCCGGCGAAGGTCGAGGAGGAAGTTCTGCGACAACAACAATTCCACATTAAGCAGACTGAGCAAGCCAGGCCTGCAAACACACATTTGGCGCCTTTTTTGCACGCCTTAACCAACTCAAAATCACTCCACTAAAATCAACACTTCAATTTCCAAAAAAAAAAAAAATCAAATAGAAGCACAGGAAAGCACTGATAGAAAGGTTCGAGGACTTTGCGCTTCCACTTCCATCTGCTACTGGCGGCTTTCCAACTGGAAAACAAAAAGCAAACAGAACTCGGATAGGACAGAAGAAAAAGCAAGAAATAAAAGAAGAAGAAAATGGTTTAATTAATGTCAACACGAAAGCTATCTACGCTACGATTAGTCGGACATATGGAAAACAACATTGCTAAGGTTCAATTGGAACTTATTTTCAAAGTTATTTCATTTATTATTCAGTTTTATTATTCATTTAAATTTTCGATGACTTGGAAAGCAAGATGCGATTCTCATAGAACCTGATGGTATCTAGAGAGGAAAGTGAGTAAGAGAGAGATATATATTATTAAGTTTCGGGATTGAGTTGGGAGCAAATCAATGGCTGCCACGTCGCAGTCCCTACGCTATGGTGGGAGCGGAGCTTCTGCTACTACCGGCGGCAGCTTCGACGCGCTTAACCGATTCCTTGCTGACCTGCACTCTTGGCAATGCCAAGGTATTTTGATTTGTTAAGTTTGAGAAATTGTTAAGGTTAGTTTAATTTAGTTCTTGTTTGGCAACTGAGAAAATTGAAAGGAAGTTGCTGTAATACATGAGTTTTTCATTTGTTAGGAGAATTTTGATGCCCTGGTGTAACTATTTGTTATAATCTAATATTGAGGATGGTGTTTCGTGTTGGAGATAAAATGTTTAAAATAAACATTTATATTATAGGTTATAAAATTTATTTTGAGATTAATTTTATATGTTACAAGTATAATAAAAACATGAGTTACGACACTTATTGTTTGTAACGTTCATGTTTTTATTAAGAATATTATGGCTTAGGAGTTATAAGAAATTTAATTTATAACTTACTTGACTAAGAGACTACTATATAAAGGAGTCTCAAAGGTTCTAACATGGATATGATATATTTTGAACATTTTCTGATTTTGAGCAACCGCGACACATGAAGACAGGTTATTTTCTCTGGTAATCGTGCTCATCGAGAAGATAGGCTGTGAGCACTGGGTTGTATCTTGGAGTCATTGAGTACCGATATGACACGCACAAGGGGAGGACTCTTTGGTTTTGGGATAATACCTTTGACATGTCTCCCAAATGCTCAGGTCACATATTTTTTACTCTATCTTTTTACTTGTTCTTATTATTTAATATATCGTTATAATAATCTAATTTATATTTTATTATTTCTTCAATATGTTGTTGTTTAATTATATTATTTAAATTTATTATAAATATTCCTAACAATTTAAAGCCAAAGAGTATCTCATATGATTAGTTAGTTATTTAGTTAATATTAATTGGTTGCATATACTTTTGCTTTTATTTTTTTATTGCTTATATTGCACAAACTATTTCATAATAGTTTGTATATTCTAATTCTTATTATATCCACAGCTATAAGCATTTATATAGCTGTTAGCTTCATCTATATTTTATTTATATTTTAATAAATATGAGAGGATCACAAATGTGATGGATTTTGCTAATTGTTTTGTTTGTTTGTTGATCATATAATATATGTTATAAATCTTTGCTATATCATGTTTTATATTTTTGTTCATAATTTGAATACAGCTAGCCTTACTATGCTATATATGATTAGTGAATTAGTCTAATTTATATTGTGATATATACTTACGTGTATAAATTCTTTTATTTTTTCTTGCAATGAAGAACTGAGATAAATGTCTAATGTCTAATTTGGAGCATACTATGACTTAATTTCACATATTTGAAGCTTCTTTGGATAATGAATACATGATGATTGTTATTATCTTGCAGATCTAGCGTTATTAGCGTTGGAGAGTTGGTGGCTTCAATGTGTAACTTTTTTTTTTTCAAATAAAGCTTTATTTTACAACATGAGTAAATAAATATCTTTATTAAGTTAAAGACATGAAGGTATGTGACTAGTTATTCAAATTTTTCTTATTTATTTCAAAGAATATAAATGAGTTGTAATGTGTATTGGTTTTATTATTAAGACCTTTTTAATAGTTTTTATTATGGTCTAATAAATATTTTAGTTATGAAAATTCTTATTGCGGATATTTATTACAGATTAATTATTTATTATTTAATTAATTTTATATGTCACTAATTAAGTGTGTTATTATTTTGGAGTAAGACAATCTTTGATCTTTATTGCATATTATTAATTGATTAGAGTTAAATTTATGAGTTACTTGCATGCATCGAATTTTTATTACGCAATAAAGCATGTGTTTTCAATATATTTAATTAGAAACTCATATGCGTGATGATGTGTTATTAATTCATTGTTTCTTGTGGCTATGATGCATATTAGAAGATAACATCTATATAATTGATTACTAGAGTATATTAAGAAGACTAATAGATTATTATGATAATTTGTGTGGTTGTATTGAATGAAATTGTAGCATAAATGCTAATGATTATTATTAAATACATATATGAGTTATTATATTTGCAGTTTTAGCAATAAATATCTTATTAATGTGAGGATTAAAAAAATATTTTTTAATGTGGGGGTTTCTAGTCTTTAAGCGATTTCATATTTTAGTTCTTAATTTTGTACAATTAAGATGACAATGATTTGAGTGTAGTTATTATTTTGATGAGTTTAAAATTTAACAAATTAGTACAATAATATTTTATGGAGTTATTGCTAGTGTATTTAAAATATTACTTAATGTGGGGGTTTTCTTTATTTGATGGTTGTTAATGTTTTTATGACATTTTGAGAAAAAAATAATATTATAAATGATTATTAATTTTATGTATAAGTTTGAAAATATTATTACTTATGAGGTGATTAAGTGCTCATTCAATTTTTTTTTATTGTGCATTTGATATTTTTATGCTTTCTAACATTCTTTTTGTGAAATATTTAATATTATTTAAGAGAGCAACTGGAAGCAATCATCAAAATAATGAAAATAAGTTCTCAAAGATAAAATCAATGAGAGATTGTGCAATTATAAAGATTTTCAGTATGCTAATTAATTAATTAAATTGTCGAGGGAGATGTGCTTAAACCCAAAGGGAGTCACCTAGGGAAGTAACACAACCTCCGTGATTGGAAATCCCATGAAAGAGGTTCAATAGGTAGGAACAATCTGTATTGCGTGACTTGTTAAGCACAACTATAATAACATATCTTAGAGGAGATATGATCCTGCTCATCCCTATGATAAAGTGCTTGTTATATGTGATGTAAGGAATGATATTTATCCTGAATGAGTCCAAAGGCTAGATACTCTTGCGAGGTATAGGTCACATATACCTTTTGAAGACTCACCTAAGTGAGAACGTCGTGAGGGCCGCGACTGTGAGAATTGAGCTGTTCTTTAAAACTCTTATGAGAATCAAGATTAAGCGCATGGCCATTAATAGCGCTAACCCACCAAAGCCATGTATTTGTCGATATTATGAGTGTGATAGTTTGAAGTTTGGTCAATAAATCGAGTTCAAGACTTTGTTCACTCAGGTTTCTCAAATGGATACTATCAACACTAAGTGTAGGTTCAAACCCGAAAGGTACCTATACCCATTCCATAATAGAAGGTTGCTCTTTATATATAATTTTTATTTTATGAGTATTTTTATCTTGATATTTATTTTATAAAGCTTTAAAGTTTTAAACCTTTTGTGAGGGACTGTTAGAGATAAAAGGTTTAAAACAAACATTTACATTATAAGTTACAAAATTTATTTTGAGATTAATTTCATACGTTACAAGTATAATAAAAACATGAGTTACGGCATTTATTGTTTGTAACATTCATGTTTTTATTAAGAACATTATGGCTTAGGAGTTACAAGAAATTTAATTTGTAACTTACTTGGCTAAGATACTATTATATAAAGGAGTCTCAAAGGTTCTAACATGGATATGATACATTTTGAGTATTTTATGATTTTGAGCAACCGCGACACATGAAAACATGTTATTTTCTTCCGGTGATCGTGTTCATCGAGAAGATAAGCTGTGAGCACTGGGTTGTATCTTGGAGCCCTTGAGTACCAATATAACTCGCACGAGGGGAGGACTCTTTGACTTTAGGATAATGCCTTTGACATGCTTCCTAAGTGCTCAGGCCACATATTTCTTACTCTATCTCTTTACTTGTTCTTATTATTTAATATATCGTTATAATAATCTAATTTATATTTTATTATTTCTTCAATATGTTGTTGTTTAATTATATTATTTAAATTTATTATAAATATTCCTAACACTTCGTTAACTTTAAAGAAGCACTTAGAACTTAGAAGAGGAAGCTCGTGATCTTAGTGGAGAAGCTTTCTCCCGGTTGATGGATCAGTTATATGAGAGAATTTGAAATCTATTAGACAGCAATGATGTTGCTGACAATTTTGGGGCTTTAAGAGCCTTTGATGAATTAATAGATGTGGTGCTTGGTGAGAACGCATCCGAGGTTTCCAAGTTTGCAAATTATATGAGGACTGTGTTTGAGGTAAAGCGTGATCGAGAGGTTTTGATCCTTGCGAGTAGAGTTATGGGCCGTCTTGCCAGGGCTGGAGGAGGAAAGACTGCTGATGAAGCAGAGTTTCAGGTTTTCTGTTGTGTTATCTTGGTTGCAGTGTATGATCTTTATAGGAGCAGTGTAAGATGTGTATTTTTCTTTTTTGGTTTCAGGTGAAAATGGCACTGAACTGGCTTCATGGGAATAGAGTAGAGTATGGCCGTTTTGCAGCTGTCTTAATCTTAGAAGTAATTTTGGGCATGTTATTTTTGTTTGTTGTTTAGAATTATCAGCTAAGCTTCTTGATTAGGTTGTATTGATTTTCTTTTTGAGCATGAATGAGAATTCATGGAAACTTGGTCCATGACTGTTTGTTGCAGTTGAAGTGATATGCTTTAATGGAAATAGGGCCCGTGAATATTCCTTTATGCAGAAATGAGGTGTTCTAAGTTCATGCCATTCAATCTTATGGAACTTTAGTTTGTTCCAGTCATATTCCTGATGTACTTGTCATAACTTTCTTAGCACTCTCAAGGGGAAAAAATAGAAGAAAAGAAAAAATGAGAATAACTTTTTTGGTCACTAAGGATATCAGTATTACATTTTTAATTCCTACAAGAGATGGCAGAAAATGCTCCATTTGTGTTCAATGTCCATGTATCGGAATTTGTTGATGCTATCTGGGTTGCACTGAGGGATCCAACATTGGCTGTTCGAGAGCGTGCTGTAGAGGCATTGCGTGCTTGCCTCCGTGTTATTGAAAAGCGTGAGACACGCTGGCGTGTGCAGTGGTTAGTTATGTATTTTGATATATTGAATTAGATAACAGTTAATTAATATGTTTGGTACCAATAACCTCTTAAAAGTGAAAAAAGGGAAATTGGAGGAAGCATCTATTTTTGCTTTCATCTTGAGCTGATTAGAGCTGATCATTTTTGCAAGTGACCCATGAACCAACATCGGCAATAAATGCCCACAAGAATTGCATTTGGCTCATATATTATACCATGTAAATAGAGAACTATTTTTTAATAATGATTTTATATTACTGGGTAAATGTGCAACCTATTTGTAATGTTCACAAAAGAAAGTAAAAGGAAATTATTCTACTCTGGGCCTAGGATTACTCCAATAAATCAACCACTAATTACAAGAAATAAAGACTAAGATGCAGAAAAAAATGGAAACAAATAAAATGTAATCTGGCTATTATTGCATGGATTCTCTAATACTCTATATTGAAAGTTTAGGGGTAAAAACTTTTACTAAGATTGTCAAAGGATTACATATTCAACAATGCGAATGAAAGTAGCTTAAAGAAACCAAAAAATTCAAGGAGAAGTAGAGAAATAGATAATTTTCGATGTTGGCTGTGATCTCCTCTGCATTCTTTTATTGTTGCCCCTTTTTAGTAGGTTGATGGATTCAAAAACCTTGTCTCTTATAATTAGGGGTGGGAATTTTTGACAAGCCTCGTGAACCTGACATGACGCTGAAATTAGCGAGTTTGGATTTGCGTTAATCGTGTTCGGGTCTTGTTTGTGTTAAAATTTTTAACCCGTTTAATAACTGTGTCGTGTTCAGATTAAATTATTGCTGTTGAAATATCTTTCTAGATTGTGTAGAATATTTTTTTATTGTGTGTAATTATGTAGAATATTTTCCTATCTTTCTAGATTGTATAGGATATTTTCTAGATTGTTTGTAATTATGTAGAATATTTTATTTAAGGAAGATTAGGAAGATTTTATTTTATTTTATTCTTTCTATAAATTAGGAAGATTTGTTTCCTGTTCTGTGTATTAGAGAAAACCTATATATACTATTGTAACATAGCAAAAAAAAAAAAGAATGAAAACTTTTCTATTCTCTGCATGTTTCTCTATGGTATCAGAGTAGGGAAAGACCTAGGGTTTTCTATTTTGTTTTCTTGCCTCCAAAGATGTCCGAAGTCACCTCTAAAAGTCAGGCTTCTCAATTCGAGCCTCAGTCCACCTGAAACATACTTGAAAATCACCCTATTTAGATCACGACAATCAGACTCAATGGCGAAAATTTTCTTCGGTGGTCGCAATCTGTTCTTTTGTATCTCAGAGGGAGAGGGAAGATTGGCTACATCACAGGCGATATAAAGAAGTCAGACACAGAGGATCCAACCTATACCACTTGGGACGCTGAAAACTCAATGGTGATGACATGGTTGATCAACACCATGACTGAGGAGATTGGGGTGAATTATCTCTGCTATTCTACAGCAAAGGAGCTATGGATAATGTCTCGCAGATGTACTCTGACTTGGGGAACCAATCCCAAGTATACGAATTGACCCTCGACTTGGAGAAATCCGCCAAGGTGAGGACTCTGTGACAAAGTATTTTCATTCTCTTAAAAGCATTTGGCAGGATCTAGACTTATTCAACGACTATGAATGGAAATCATCTAAGGACTGCAATCATTACATGAAGATGGTAGATGTTGGTCGAGTCTTCAAGTTTCTTGCAGGTTTGAATGTTGAATTTGATGAGGTCCGAGGCCGGATTATTAGACGAAATCCTCTGCCCCAAATTAGAGAGGTTTTTGCAAAAGTACGACGGGAGGAGAGCAGAAGACAAGTGATACTTGGAAAAAAGGCTGCAGGTGCAACCGGATCTGTAGAGGGTTCTACCTTGGCCATTCCAAAGGCCCAAATTAGCTGCAAAACATCTCACCATCAGCAAGGTGGAGACAAGAGTAACCTCTAATGTGATTACTATGGAAAACCTCGTCATACTCGAAATACATGCTACAAACTACATGGCAGACCTTCTACTGGCAGAAGATAGGAAGCTGAGTCATCTCCTTTCAGTAAAGAGCAATTAGATCATCTTTTTAAACTTTTTAAATCATATTTATCTCCGAATATTTTTGTCAGTTCTATGGCACAATCAGGTAATAATTCTATGACACTTTCTGTTCTAGGAAAAACTGGTCCCTTAGATCATAGGTTCAGGGGCCTCTGATCATATGACAAGTTGTTTCCAATGGTTTCACTCCTATTACCCATGTTCTGGTATTGAAAAAATTAGGATAGCCGTTGGTAGTTTTTCACCTATTGCAGGGAAAGGAAACATTAAAATTTCAAAAAATATTACTCTAAAATCTATCCTACATGTCCCAAAATTGATCTGCAATCTTCTTTCCTTCAGTAAACTATCAAAGGAGGCTAACTATTCTATACTTTTCCTTCCTTCTACTTGTGTTTTTCAGGACTGAAACTCGGGGAAGACGATTGGGACTGCTAGAGAGATGAATGGACTTTACCACTTTGATGAAACTGTTTTTGGTAATAAAAAGGCTTATGCTTTGAGTGGTACTAGTTCAAACTCTATCTATGATGAAATAATGCTATGGCACAGAAGATTAGGACATCCTAGTTTTACATATCTTAAACATTTGTTTCCTAAATTGTTTAAAGGGATTGATTGTTCAAAATTTCATTGTGAGTCTTGTCATTTGGCTAAAGACCATCATGATTCTTTTCCAATAAAGCCCTATTTTGCTTCAAGACTATTTTACTTGTTTTATAGTGCTGTTTGGAGACCATCTAAGGTTAGCACACTTTCTGGCAAAAAATGGTTTGTGGCTTTTATTGATGAGCACACAAGGATTTGTTGGAAAAAAAAAATCAGATGTTGAACAACGATTCAAAGATTTTTTTTCCTTATGATTGAAAATCAATTTCAAACCAAAATTGGCATTCTAAGAACAAATAATGGGACTGAATATTTTAACCAATATTTAGGGACATTTCTTACAGATAAAGGGGTTGTTCATCAATCAACTTGTTGAGATACACCACAACAAAACGGCATTGCTGAAAGAAAGTACAGACACCTACTTGAGGTAGCTAGAGCCATTATGTTTTCTATGAATGTACCTAAATATATATGGGGTAATGCCCTTTTAACTGCATGTTACTTAATAAATAGAATGCCATCTCGTGTCTTGAAATTTGAAACACCATTACACGTTTTAAAGAATTGTTTTCCCACGTCTCGATTAATGACAAATCTCCCTTTAAAAGTGTTTGGCTGTGTTTGTTATGTGTACATACCTAATAATTTTAGATCAAAATTGGATCCAAGAACTTAAAAATGTGTGTTTCTTAGCTATGCTTCAAATAAAAAAGGATACAAATGCTTTAATCTGGTAACGAAGTAATTTTTTGAAAGTATGGATATACACTTTGTTGAAGATCAGCCTTTCTTGCATGAAAAGTCTCTTCAGGGAGAGAATATAGGTAAAGAAGATAATTTTTGGGAAATATTATCTATCTCTTTAGATATCCCTGATAAACAATTTTTGGAACCAATCGTTCAAAGAATTGAATCTAGTGATGGCACTCGAAATCAAAATTTGTTAGATATTACTTTATCAAAGAGAGGGGGAGAAGTATCTCAAACTAATCATAATTCGGAGAACGAGCTTCAGATTTATACCAGAAAGCGGTTTCACAAAGGTCCTAGTGCTCCACTTGTTCTTCCGGTTGATGATCAATCTAATTTACCGAGTGAAGGTCCTACAACTCAGAGTAATCTTCCTTATGCTTCTACCCCTTCATCCTCTTTTGATTTACCAACTTTGTCTTCTTCTAATCATAATCTTCTAATTGCATTAAGAAAAGGTACTCGAGAATGCACTAAACATCCCATTGCTAAATATCTGTCGTATGAAAAATTGTCAAATACTTATAGAGCATTTGTGTCTAGGATTTCTAACTTGTCTGTGCCAAGAATTGTTCAGGAAGCATTAGAGGATCCGAATTGGAGATTAGTTGTGATGGAAGAAATGAATGCTCTTAGGAAGAATAACACATGGAGTATTACCGATCTTCCTCAAGGCAAGAAGACAGTTGGATGTAAATGGGTCTTTACAGTGAAGTGCGCAAGGCTGACAGGAGTGTGGAGAGATATAAAGCAAGGCTTGTAGCAAAAGGATTTACCCAAACTCATGGTATTGATTACCAAGAGACTTTTGCTCCGGTTGCTAAGATTAACTCCATAAGAATTCTTCTCTCTCTGGCAGTTAATTTTGAATGGCCACTCCACCAATTTGATGTCAAAAATGCGTTCTTAAATGGAGAACTTTAAGAGGAAGTTTACATGGACTTGCCTCCCGGATTTGAGGAAAGTTTTGGAAGAGACAAGATATGCAGATTAAGAAAATCTCTATTTGGTCTAAAGCAGTTGCCAAGAGCCTGGTTTGAGCGATTTAGAGATGTTGTAAGAAGACATGGCTTCTCACAAAGTCAAGCTAATCATACTATGTACTTCAAGCATTCCATTAAAGGCAAGATTACCATTATGATAGTGTATGTAGATGACATTATCATGACTGGTGACAACCTTTCTAAGATCAATAGCTTAAAGAATAAACTTGAGACTGAATTTAACATCAAGGAGTTGGGAAAACTAAAGTATTTCCTCGGGATGGAGTTTGCAAGGTCTAAGGAGGGTATCTTTACCAACCAACGCAAATATATCCTTGTTTTACTCAAGGAAACAGGAATGATAGGTTATAAAACTATAGAAACTCCAATTGACCTAAATTTGAAACTAAAGGTAGCAGAGGCAAAAGAGGTGAAGGACCTGGAACGCTATCAAAGATTGGTTGGAAGACTAATCTAGTTGGCGCACACGAGACCTAATATAGCTTTTGTAGTGAGTGTTGTAAGCCAGTTCATGCACTCACCGGGACTTACACATTTCGAAGCTATTTTCAGAATTCTAAGATACCTCAAAGGGTCTCCAGGAAAAGGATTCCTGTTCAAAAAAAGGGGTCATCTTCAAATAGAAGCCTACACCGATACAGATTGTGCAGACAACGTGAGTGATAGAAGATCTACCTCAAGTTATTGCACCTTTGTAGGAGGGAACTTTGTCACCTGGAAAAGCAAAAAACAAAGTGTAGTGGCAAGGAGTAGTGCAGAAGCAAAATTTCGCTCCGTAACACATGGCTTTTGTGAGGTGATCTAGACTTCTAGAAGAATTGAAGGTTCCCATACCTACACCTATTAAAGTATATTGTGATAACAAGGCTGCAATCTCCATAGCTCACAATCCTATTTTACATGACAGAACAAAACATGCAAAAGTGTACAAACATTTCATCAATGAGATGATTGACAGTGGTGCAATATGCATGTCCTACATTCCTACTGCCAGCCAAGTAGCAGACATACTCACCAAAGGACTTTCTAAGGCACAGTATGAGAACCTAGTGAGCAAACTAGCCATAAGTGATATTTTCATATCAGCTTGAGGGGGAGTGTTGAAATATCTTTCTAGATTGTGTAGAATATTTTCTAGATTATGTGTAATTATGTAGAATATTTTCCTATCTTTCTAGATTGTATAGAATATTTTCTAGATTGTGTGTAATTATGTAAAATATTTTATTTTTTGAAGATTAGGAAGATTTTATTTTATTTTATTCTCTCTATAAATTAAGAAGATTTGTTTCCTGTTCTGTGTATTAGAGAAAGCCTATATATACTATTGTAACATAGCAGAAAAAAGAATGAAAACTTTCCCATTCTCTACACGTTTCTTTAATTACATTTGCGGGTGACATGAACCTCTTTATGATACGATTAACACGAATAAAGTACGATAACATGACAGATATGGGTTGACATGATTATTTTTAAAGTGACGAAATACAAATTAATTTAAAATATAAATTACTAATCTAAGGCTAAAAGAACCCTTGTTGTTATTTTATTAATTTAAAAATAGGTTATTCTTGTCATAATCGTGTTAAATGTGTAATTTGTGTCAATCGTGTAAACATGTTATAATCGTGTTAAACAAGTCATGTTCGTGTCTAACATGAAAATGACCCATTATTATTCGTGTTCGCTTGTCGTGTTGTGTTATCCATTTAATAATTATGTCGTGTTTGTGTTGGGTATCCTTGACACGAAAAATAAATGCGTCGTGTTTGGGTTAGGCTAGTTTTTGTCGTATTATAGCTCGACGCTATATGAACACGACCCAGGAACCCAAATTCTCACCCTTACTTATAGTGGGCTGGAAAGGCTCCCTACTAAAGGTAGGCTAACATGCCTTTACTAATTTAATTTCCCTTCTTTCTCAGATTATATAAACGTTTTAGCTGTAATCTTGTGCCAACCAATAGATCAACTACTTGACTATTTGGTTTGGTTTGCTTTTGTGCGTCTTTGATGTTCATTACCTGTGAAATAAGGAGTATATTTTTGAGGGAGGTGAGGCAGAGTCTAATCTTGCCTAACTTGATAAATGAATGATTTTGGTGCTACTCTTTTATGTAAATTTCTATATTTAACGTTCTATAACGCTTTGCGTATCTCTTGCAGTTGTCTTAGTTTTTGTTTATTTTCATAGGGAAATAACTCTCAGTTATATTGTCTCGTGATAGGTATTAACGTATGTTTGAGGCTACATAAGATGGGCTGTGCAAAAATGCACCAGTACATAGTATACATGGTTCTTTACTTGCAGTAGGGGAGCTGTTGAGGTAGGTAGAGAAGAACATTTAGACAAAATTTGTGGCTTTTAAAGTTTTTTGAATTTCTAGTTTGACTGGATTGACTTTGGGAAAACCACTCGTTTGCCTCTTCTCCATTTTATCTTTTGTTTTCCTTTTCTACTGATTTCTGTTGTGATTATTCATTTTGTATTAATCTTTATTCCATTGCTATGTTTGTTCTAGTTTATTACTCTCTATTCATAACTTAATGCTTCATGTGCTGTTGGGATATTAGATCAACATATTTTCATTGACATCTGTATTTAGCTTGCTCACTATTATTATCCCCTGTTGGATATCTTGAAGAGCTCCGATTTCTAGTGTATAGGAGTTATGCCTAGTGGTGAAGAGCAGTCCAGATTTTGTTGAATGATTATGTGTTGTCTCTCGACAATGTTAAGAGTTGTTTTCTTTTCCTTTTTAACTGGTTTTAGCGTTTGAAATGTAAAGATAATTTAGGAAAAAAGTATTAACTTTATTTTTGAATAGTTTTCAGCACAAGGTACAATGAAATATATAAGAGAAACAGTTGGTCTGACATACAAATCGTCCATAAATAAGGAAAGAATTAAATTAAGATAATAATCCCTTTGATTAAGGGATGCATAATAAAGACAACTAATCAACTAGATTTAGTCAATGACTAAATATGTTTATTCAGCCAATTAATTCCTAAAAATCAGAACATTGAATGTATAATTTTCACACTCCCCCACAAGCTGGGGAGTAAATGTCAATCATTCCCAACTTGGATATCAATAGTTTGAATTTAATTCTTGGAAGGCCTTTTGTAAGAACATCAGCTATTTGAAGATTGGTTGGAGTATGGTTGAGACTAAGCATGCCACCCTCAATCTTCTCCTTGATAAAATGCCAATCCAGCTCCACATGCTTAGTTCTATCGTGATGGACTAGATTTTTAGCAATACTTATTGCAGTCATGTTATCACAAAATACCTTTATTGAAGCGTTTGTAATTCTCAATTCTTCAAGGATTCTCTTCAGCCACATTCCTTCGCAGATTCCTTGTGCTAGGGCTCGAAATTCTACTTTGGCACTACTTCTTGCTACCACTGTCTGCTTTTTACTCCTCCATGTGACTAAATTTCCCCAAACATAAGTACAATAGCCAGTTGTAGATCTTCTATCAGTGATGCTTCCAGCCCAATCAGCAGCAGTGAAGACCTCAATCTTTTTGTTGGTATTTTTCTTGAAAAACAACCCTTTTCTTAGTGACATTTTGAGATATCTAAGGATTCTATTTACTGCCTCTTGGTGAACTTCTTTCGGATCATTCATAAACCGACTTACAAAGCTAATAGCGAACCCAATGTCGGGTCTAGTATGGGAGAGGTAAATGAATTTCCCCACTAGGCATTTGTACCCTCCTTTATCAATGGGTGGACTATCTTCTTCTAAGCATGCTTTGTAACCAGGTTCCATAGGTGTGTCAGCTGGCTTACTGTAACATCCTAAATTTCTAGTGTACATGGCATGGTGTATAATAAATACATATGTAGTAATATGTATTAATGTATATGTGATGCATATGAATTATAGTGTAATAAATGAAAGAATGGTGGACTTAATTGAAAGAATGAGAAGAGGGAGGGCTAATATGAAATTCTTGTTTACTATATAAATAAGAGGAATTTTAGAATTCCATCAATTTGGCCTCTTAGGTCACGATCCAGCCCTTATTTTCTCTCCATTTTTCTTCACAAAAACCACCAAATCATCAACAATCCAAGGCAAGGAAGTAAGGAAGGAGAAAGAAGGAAGAAGAAAGAGGTGAGAATCAATTTTCTAATTAGTATACCTTGTGCTATAGTCTATTTGTGCAAAAATTTCCTTGGGTTGTGATGTGGATATGAGAATCACTGCCATGTATGCTTGGAATTTGTGTGGAACCATGATTTAGGATGAGAATTGAAGGAGATTAAGTGTGAAAATGATAGATTAATTCAAATACTGCAGTGTTTTTATACTGAACAGTATCTATTTCAAAAATTTCTAAAATTTAAGGAAATATTTTATGGTTCTCAAAATTTTACTGATGAAAATAGACATATCCAGGAGTGTATATAAATTGGAATCACTTAAAAATTCAAAGTGTGTGAATTATGGTGAATTTATGAACTTCTGGGCGGGGATCTCACATTTCCCCTGTTTTGGAACAGAACAGGGGAATACGAAATTAGTTGAAGGTCCAAATCTTCATAGAATTACCTAATTTTTGGTATGCAAGTCCGTCTATGTATCATATATGAGACTGTAAATTTTCACTGAGATTGAAGGTCTGTGTGAATTGTTATAGATTTTTAAATTTGGCTTGCTAAAACTGGAATTTTTAGTTTCCAAAACAGGGCAGGTAGAAATAAATGGATTTGAATGGGTTAAACACCTTGAAAAGCCCTGATTTTTGGTATGGAGATATATATATATGTTATATACCAGCCTATAAGTTTTTGTAGCCATTTGAGTAGGATTGAAATTCCTACAAATTTTTAAGTTGATAGTGCTCAGTGAAGTGAATGCAGTGGTAGAATTGTTGAGGTAATGAATTTGATTATTTTGAGTGACCTAATGACCCCAATTTGCTCTACAAATTTTAAGGACACATGAGGTATGTTTCTAAAAGATGTCTACCCAATTGTGCAAATTTTGAAAGTAGACAAGTGCTGTTCTAAATTGTTTGTCAAAGTAAGTATAGAAATAGAGCAAAAAATGGGAAATGTTTTACAAGTGTATGGTGACCTAAAAAGAGATTTTTGTTTTATTTTTAGGTCAATCAAAAGCATTGAAAAGCAGCCATACAAGGTAAGTAAGCTAACTAATCTGAGGCCACAATAAATTGTGTACTGTATATATGAAATTTTGTGGATTGTAAGACTATTAAATGCTAGCAACTTGATGCTTGAATGTGAAATATTGTGACTGTTTTGGAAGACTGATATGGAGTTTCTTTTATGTGACTGATTGTGAATGATGAAACGTGATTGGCATACCAAGAACTAGGAAGTTTAGCTCTCATAGCTTGAGGGGAGGTCTAGACCATGTGTTTCTCTAAACGAGATTCGGTAGCATGGGCCCGGTATCACCCGGATTGTCAGACTAGCCTCGAGCTATTTCAAGTGTAGGCAGCTAAATGTATTTGTACTATTCTGTACTATTTTATGGCTTGAGGGGAGGTCTGGACCATGTGTTTCTCTAGATGAGATTCGGTAGCATGGGCCCGGTATCACCCGGATTGTCAGACTAGCCTTGAGCTATTATATGGGAACTGACTGTGAAATGAAAAGTCCTACCTTGATTAGAGAGTCTTTTCCCCTAGGTGACTGTAACTGATACTGTGGAAGCTTCCTCAATATGTGATTGTGATTATGCACGAAAAAGCAATGAGTAGAGAAATGTGAACTCACTTATGTGAGGTTGAATCGACCTATAGAGGTCTAGAAAGAAAATTGGCGCGGGAGCGCAAATGTAACCGAAGTGAACTCGGAGCATTTCTTCTTTAACAATTTAGATAATGCTTGTGTAGTTACAAATGGATAGTTTCATACTGTGGATTGAATTCTACTGTTATTGTTTATTACTGTATATTCACTTAGCTTACTTACTGAGTTTTACTCATGAAAGTTGTTGTGTGCCTCAGGTGATCAGTAGATTGAGATAGGGATAGAGGACTTTTGGCATTGCTGACAGAGTTCCCTTGGCAACCATAGACCGCTGCTCTATATTAGCATAGCCATACTGTAGAACTTCTTTTGATTTTTTGAATTTACATAAATGCAGTGGTTGTCATTAGGAACTCTATTTGGGTTATACTTATATTAATTTTTTAAAGAAATTTTAGAGTTCACATTTAAATTATTGAATAAAATGTTACTTTCTGTATGTCCAGTATGGGTTGTGACACTTACACCTTAACATACTTGTCTCCTTGAGTAGGTCCAAGACATACTTTCGTTGAGAAACTACAATCCCTGCTTTGGATCTAGCTGCCTCCATGCCTAGAAAATATTTGAGATATCTTAGGTCTTTAATTCACTTGTGCTTTTTCATCATGGCCATTGCGTCAACTCCTCACTTTCATCTAACATACACAAATTTTACTTTTTCTTCTTTATTGATTTAAAAGAAAAATGAAACTCACATCTCTCAGCCTTCTGTCTTCCATTCTCAACTTCTCTATTCCTCCTCACCTCCTCATCCACCACCTCTTCCTCTTTCATGGCCACCAAAATCTCCAACCCTCGTTTTCCCAAAACCACCTCCTATTGACCACCAAGCCATTCGTTTTGTAATCGATCACTCCTTTGCCTCAGACCTCATCTATTTCTCCGAGCGTCTTCGACGACACATCAAGTTCTTTTAAGAAGCAATCACGACCATAGAGCATTGCCAGAAGTCAGTAATTGCTGCTGTGGATGAAGTGTGTATTAGAGTTGGCGTTGACATGGTCCCGGCGTGTGATATTAGGTTTTGCATGAAAGAAGCTTGTTTTTTGAGTAAAGCAGGTCGATTTGGTTGTTAACGCAGATCTTGGGACGTTACAAAGGTTATTATGACTTGTTGGGTTTGGTAACGCCATGGAGTTGGCGTTGAGGGGGCGTTAGTTTTCAGCTTGGATGAAGCTTTTGTATTTGGTATTTGAGTGTTGAATTTCAATTTCTTGTGCTTTCTCAGCAATGAATGGTAGATTTGAATTAATTTTTATTTTGAAGTGTGGCAGTACAGGTTGCTTTTTTTACTTGTGGCTTGCTTGTTCTAGGAGTTTGGTTTTAAGATGGGTTCTGTTTGTTTTGGGAAAAAAAAAGGTTTACAAATCAGATTCCAAGAAGCTATGTGGGAAATTGAATATGTGATAGTGGTTGATTCTCTTACAAATCAAGTTATTCTGCTTTTGGTAGCTAATTCTCTTATGTGTTGATTCGGGTATTTGTATGGTGGGATAAATGGGTTTATGTGTGGCTTGTGGTTTTCTATTTTGCTATAGGGGTTGTTTTTTCCATTGTTGGTGGTAAAGAGATATATAGTTATGAATTCTTGCTTGATTGAGTGGTGACCATGAGAGATTTTTGCTATTTTATTAGTTGTTAGTGGTTTGGGAAGTTTATTTTTGGTAGTTTTTGTTGTGGGTGGCCTGCGGAATGATAGTTGTATTAACGGTGAAAGAGATATTGGTGGTGACATTAGTAAAGAAAAAGGATAGAATTAGATGGTAGAATTTTATTTGGGTTTATTTTTATTTATTCCACAACCATGTAGTGACTATGTTGTCTTCTTGAATCCATTTAGCATACTCCTTTGAATTAGACGATAGAGGATCTTGAGTCAGATAATGACGTTTCCTTTGGCCAATCAAATATTTGGTTACTGCTTTTGCCCATAACTTGTAATTTGAGTCCCTCAACTTTACTGCTGTTACAGAACCACCAACTTAAGGAGGTGAAGGATGATTGAGAAGCCATGGAAACCCCAAACACAATATATCTTCCAAGCAGAATGCCACACAAAAAATTTTAAGTTGTCTAAGTGCTGCACAAGCGTGCTACGCTAAACCCTAAGCTCGTTACAGTTGGTATCAGAGCACAGTTCGAGCACAAGAGCAAATGGCATCCGACATTGAAGTGACCATGGAGGAGCAAGTTCGTGGACGTGAGGAGCAACCTCAACCTCAACCACGCCCACAAGGAAAACGAGGTAAGTCCAAAGCTCCACCCTCGAAATCCTTAGAGCCTCGTATTGCTAGCATAGAGCAAGCTATCTCGGGAATGGACAATACTATTAAGGGCTTCTCTGACCATCTCGAAGGCCTAGAGACAGATTATGGAGAGATCACTCAAGCGACGAAGTCCAACATCCTTGAGTTTAGCAAAGCTTACGAAAAGGAGCTTCACAACATTACACGAGCGCTCGTAGGCTTACGAACCTTTGTGGAGCATGAGTTGCTAGCAATCCGTGCCGATGTAGAGGAAAGTCACACGGAGTGGGAGAAGCATAGATGTGAGCGTGGTAGCCCTTTTTACACTAGTCCTAGTGGGCTAAGCAACATGCAAGTGCCTGCTCTTGTCACATACAATGGCACTCGCGATGCCACGGAAGTCGAAAACTTTCTATTCGGCTTGGAGCAATACTTTGAGACAAAGGGTGTCCATGGTGATGCTCCAAGGATTGGCATTGCGCCCACCTTCCTTCGCGATGCAACCCAACTATGGTGGCGTTAAAAGCATGACAACGTGAGCAAAGGCATCGTCTCACGGTCGCCATGCCTCAAGAAATACAAATCCGCACGAGGGAGACAATGCCTTTGCCCGCGTTGTCATGCTTTCGACACCACCATGATTGGGCTGCATCGCGAAGAAAAATGGGCGCAATGCCCATCCTTGAAGCATCATCATGGACACCATTTGCCAAGGTTGTGCAAACCTCAAGGATGATTTACATTTTTTCTTTAATCAATCTTGACACCACTTGTAAAGTGGAGGTCTTGATCCATTGTAGACAATCCTTGGCACATCAAATGCTTGGATCCTTTCTAGATGTCATATGGTTCTTCCTTACCGACAAGAATCTAGTTAGGAACCTTGATTTGTTGTAAACATATGATGATTGATACATTGGATGCTTGAACCCATTTACAACAAGTAGTATAAATATTGGTAACGAAATAAATATAATTCATATAACTAAAATAGACTACTTATCCTTATTTGATATATCAAAGGTGGATCCCCTAACCTTAACTTTCATTATTATTGTGTTAATTTCTTTTACTTTTGTATTTTAATTATTCTTATTTATTGCTTATGAAATTGTTCTTTCATTTGCTATGGTAGGTTTTACCTCCTATTTCCATGGATGGTTTTACCACCTTTTGTTAATATCAACTTGATTATTCATATCATATTTGCTTACCTTTTATTTTGTAGCACTAAATCCCCTTACTCGTGGATCGACCCCGGTCTCATCAGGTTTATTACTTCGACACTCATATACTTGGGAGATAATCCTTTTTCGGATGTGTCAAGTTTTTGGCACCGTTGCCGGGGAAGGTAAAAATTAGTGTGCAAAACTGTAAGTATTTTCTTTTCTCATTTTAGATCTTGATATTTTTTTTTCGTCTTTGTCGTGTGTTCATCTTTTATTCTCTTTTCTTTTCTCTTTCTTGCATGAAAATTTGGTCACGAACATCTAGTGGTAGACTTGTTAGAAAAACATCATCTTCCTTAGAAACTATGGCTGACAATCATGTGGAAAGGTTCACGGATGAAGGGGATAATTGCTCCCAACAAAATGATCAAAACCAACCAAGAACCCTCAGAGATTACATAAATCCGGTAAGGACTAGTACACCATCTTGTGTAGTTTCTCCTCCCGATTCAATCCATTTTAATTTCAAATCGAGTTTTATTCGACTTCTACCCACCTTTCATGGCCTTGATATGGAGAACCCATATTCGCACTTAAAAATCTTTGAAGAGGTGTGTAACTCCTACAATGACCCAAATTGTAACATAAACACCATTAGATTAAAGCTTTTTTCTTTTTCTTTCAAAGATAAAGCTAGAACATGGCTATAAAATTTGAGGTCGAATTTCATCAGTTCATGGGATGAGATGAAACAACAATTTAAAAAAAAATTTCCTATCCATAGAACAAATTCTCTTAAAAGACAAATTTCTAATTTCACTCAAAAACAAGGGGAAACCCTTTACCAATGTTGGGATAGGTATAAGGAACTACTTAACACCTGTCCTCACTATGGTTTTGAAACTTGGAGAATAGTTACACACTTCTATTAAGGGTTAACACCTCAAGATAGGCAACTAGTAGAGTTAATGTGTAATGGAGAATTTGGAGATAAAGACCCTAAGGAAGTAATTGACTACCTAGATTCCTTGGCAAACAAGGCTCAAATTGGGACACTGCTGGCACCTATGAGGTACCAAGCAAGGCCCCAACCTTGACATCCAATAAAGGCATTCACAACCTTAGGGAAGACCATGACCTTCAAGCCAAATATGTATCCCTAGTTAGAAAAGTCGAGGCTTTAGAAATGAAAAAGAGTGGTCAATTGAATTCTATTCAAGAAATTGTCTGTCACATTTGTAATGATAATGACCATTCTACTGATGATTGCCCAACTTTGCCTGCCTTTAGGGAATATCTCCATGAACAAGCGAATGCCTTGAACACTTTCAAAAGGCCAAATCACAATCCACACTCACAAACCTATAATCCCGATTGGAGAAATCATCCAAATTTTAGTTGAAAAAATGACAATCATGCACAATCTTCACAAGTCCCTTTTCAAACACGACAAAATCTTCAAAATTTTCATCATCATGCATATGCTCCTCCTCCTAGGAATGACCTTGAAGAGACATTGCATTCATTCATTACAAAGCAAGAGTCTTTTAATAGTCAAACTGCTCAAACATTAGCAAATTTGTCAAACACTCTTGAAAAATTTTCATTTACATTTAGCATCCAAAAAAAGGGAAATTTCCTTCTCAAACATTGCAAAACCCTAAAGATCAATCTAACTCAAATGCAAAGAGTTCAAGTAACCATTATTTTGACCAAGCCAAATCAGTCATGACCCTTCGCAATGGTAAGGTTGTTGAAAAATACATTCTTAACCCTTATGAAAAAGAAGAAGAATCGATCTCTAAAGGGCAAGAAAAGGTTGCCAAACCAACACCTAGCGAAGAAGAAACCAAATCCTCATTTGTGCCTCCATTTCCTCAAGCATTAGCCACACAAAAGAAGCCAACTCACAATTCTGAAATCTTTAAAATTTTCAAACAGGTAAAGGTCAACATTCCCTTGCTAGATGTGATCAAACAGGTACCTTCTTATGCAAAATTTTTGAAAGACTTGTGCACTGTGAAAAGGAAATTGAATGTAAAAAAGAAGGCCTTTCTAGCCGAGCAAGTAAGTGTTATTCTTCAAAACAATAATACGGTGAAATATAAGGATCCAGCTTATCCTACAATTTCATGTGTTATTGGAGACCATAAATTTGAACAAGCTTTACTTGATCTTGGTGTTAGTGTGAATTTGCTTCCATACTTGATTTTTCAGAAACTCAATCTAGGTGAGTTAAAATCGACTTCTGTGACTGTTTTGCTTGCTGATACATCAATTAAAGTACCAAGAGGAGTAGTAGAAGATGTGTTAGTTCAAGTCGATAAATTCATTTACCCAGTAGATTTTATCGTCTTGGATACACAACCAGTGGAAGTATGTAATTCAATTCCTATCATTTTAGGGCGTCCATTTCTAGCTACCTCTAATGCTTTGATTAATTGCAGGAATGGAGTCATGAAGCTATCATTCAGAAACATGACATTGAAACTTAACGTTTTTAATATGTGCAAACAACCACATGAAGAAGAAGATGAAATTGAGAAGGCCAATATGATTGAAACTATTGTGGAAGACCATATCCAAAAAGGGAGTTCTTCTAAACTTTTGGAAACATGTTTAGTCAATTCATTAGAATCAAGTATGGAACTAGAGCCTGATCTTTCTGATATATGTTCTTTACTATACTGTGCACAGGTGATGGGAAAAGACTCAAAACCAAGATTCGAAGAATTAGGGCAAATGAATGAAAGCAAGGAAGAGAAAGCTCCCAAGTTAGAACTGAAGCCCTTACCTGAAGGACTGAAATATGCATATCTGGGGAGAATCAAACATATCCGATGGTAATTTCTTCATCCCTCACAAGCGAGCAACAAGGTAAGTTGATACACGTACTTAAAAGGCATAAAAATGCAATCGGATGGACTTTAAAAGACATAAAAGGCATTAACCCTTTGATTTGTACACATAGAATATATTTAGAAGAAAATGTCAAAACATCCCAACCACCTCAAAGGAGACTAAATCCCCACATGAAAGAGGTCATTAAGGCTGAAGTTCTTAAACTACTTGATGTGGGAATTATCTACCCTATTTCTGATAGTAAGTAGGTAAGCCCTACACAAGTAGTACCTAAGAAATCTGGCATTACAGTAGTCAAAAATGAAAAGGGTGAATCATTGCCAACTCGAGTCTCATCTAGTTGGAGGATGTGCATTGATTATAGAAAATTAAATGCTGTCACTAGAAAAGACCATTTTCCCTTACCATTCCTTGACCAAATTCTAGAAAGAGTAGTAGGGCACCCCTACTACTACTTTCTCGATGGATACTCAGGCTATTATCAAATTCCCATTGCACTTGAAGACCAAGAAAAAACAACATTCACGTGCCTCTTCGGCACTTTTGCATTTAGGAGAATGCCTTTGGACTTTGTAATGCCCCAGCCACTTTTCAAAGATGCATGTTAAGCATTTTCAGTGACATGGTTGAGCATTGTTTAAAAGTTTTCATGGATAATTTAACTGTCTTTGAAAATTCTTCTGAGAATTGTCTTGAAAACTTAGAAAAAGTCCTAAAAAGGTGTGTAGAAAAATGTCTTATTTTGAATTGAAAAAAATGTCATTATATGGTCACTTCGGGAATTGTCTTAGGTCATGTGGTGTTTTTTAAGGGAATTGAAGTGGACAAAGCAAAAGTGAAATTAATTTCCCATTTGCCTCCACCAAAAACAGTTAAAGAGGTCCGTTCATTCTTAGGGCATGCTGGATTTTATAAGAGGTTCATAAGAAATTTCAGTGCTATATCTAAACCTCTTTGTAACCTCTTAATAAAAGACACTTCTTTTGAATAGACTCAAGAATGTCAAAATGCCTTTGATAAGTTAATTGGACTTTTAACAACTACTCCAATTATGCAATCTCCCAATTGGTCATTGTCTTTTGAATTGATGTGTGATGTAAGTGATTATGCCGTTGGTGCTATCTTAGGACAAAGAAAAGAAGGTAAGCCTTATGTGATATACTATGCAAGTAGGACTTTAAATTATGCACAAATGAATTACACAACAACTGAAAAAGAACTACTTGTAGTAGTATTTGTATTAGACAAATTTCGACCTTATTTAGTTGGTTCTCCAACGATTGTTTACACTGACCATGCAGCTGTGAGATATTTAATGTCTAAACAAGATGCAAAACCTAGATTGATACGGTGGATCTTATTACTCTAAGAATTCAACATCACAATAAAGGATAAGAAAGGAGCCAAAAATGTCGTTGCAGATCATCTGTCAAGATTAACGACAGATACATTAATTGAAACTTTACTTATCAATGACTCTTTTCGTGATGAATTTTTATTCTCTGTTGCTATTGTACCTTGGTTTGTTAACATTGTAAATTTTCTTGCAACAGGAGAAATGCCACCTCATTGGAATGCTCAAGACAAAAGAAAGTTTTTGATCGAGGTGAAAAATTTTTATTGGGATGACCCATATCTGTTCAAATATTGTCTGGATCAAATAATTAGAAGATGCATACCTGACAATGAGGTAAGTAATGTCATTAATTTTTGTTATTCCGAAGCATGTGAAGGACATTTCTCATCTAAAAAAACAGCTGCTAAAATCTTGCAATGTGGATTTTATTGGCCCACCTTATTTAAGGATGCACATGTATTTTGCAAAACTTGTAAAAATTGTCAAAAATTTGGATCCATTTCAAAACGAAACATGAGGCCTTTGAATCCTATTCTTGTAGTTGAAATCTTCGACTGTTCGGGTATTGATTTTATGAGACCTTTTCCACCTTCATTTGGTTTTGTGTACATTCTTGTTGCAATAGACTATGTTTCAAAATGGGTCGAGGCAATTCCATGTCGAAATAATGATCACAAAACAGTTATCAAATTCTTGAAAGAGAATATCTTGTGTAGATTTGGAATATCTCAAGCCATTATTAGTGATGGGGGTGCACATTTTTGTAACAAACCATTTCAAACTCTAATAAAGAAATATGGAATAACCCATAAAGTTTATACACCTTATCACCCGCAAACAAGTGGACAAGTTGAATTAGCTAATAGGGAGATAAAATAGATCTTAGAAAAAATGATTAACCCAAACCGTAAAGATTTGTCTTTAAGACTTAATGATGCACTTTGGGCTTACCGAACTGCTTTCAAAACATCATTGGGAATGTCCCCTTATAGATTAGTTTATGGAAAACCTTATCACTTGCTTGTAGAAATTGAGCATAAAGCTTATTGGGCCATTAAAACATTTAACACAAATTTGGATGATGCTTGCAAGTTACATAAACTCCAACTGAGTAAACTTGAAGAAATCAAGAATGAGGCTTATGAAAATTCTAAAATCTACAAAGAAAAAATAAAGGTTTTTCATGACAAATTCATTGTTAGAAAATCTTTTGAGCTTTCACAAAAATTTCTTTTGTATGATTCAAGATTGCACTTGTTTCCTGGTAAACTTTGGTCTCGTTGGACTGGGCTTTTCATTGTTAAAAATGTTTTCCCTCATGGAGCAGTTGAAATTGAGAACTCAAAGAATGGTAATGTGTTTAAAGTTAATGGACAATAGTTAAAACCATTCTTTGAAAATTTTGACCAAAATGAAGAGTCCATTGCTTTAATTGATCCTTTTTAAGGATTGATTTTTCCCGGTCAAGTGGCGGATAAGGTACTCTGTGGTTTTTAAAGTTGGTTTTTCAGTTTCCTAAAAACTGTTGCTCACCTTGCATTCATTTTCTTTTCTTCTCTCTCATTTTTTTCACATGGATACCAATCTCTCAAATCTGCATAAACATTTTCCCTCTCTTTCTCAAAATGATTTGCTTAAAATTTACAAAGCTCACGCAGAAAGACTAAGGATGTTGATGCGCAAAGGTATTCCTGCTGATTTAAGATGGTTAATTGAAGCCAATGTTCGATTTTCTTGTGAGTTTTCAGATAATCTTGTTTCCCACATGCCAGGTTTGAGAAAAATCTCTTCCGCCAAAAAGCGAAGAGCGAAAAGATTACAAGTTTGTCACAGATATTCAAGATGGACTTGTAACCAGCGTTGCCACTCCTTGGGATATTTGTCTAATATTCGAGAGGATAAACTATAGCTCATCAAGAATGGACTGAGTAGGGAGTCTTTGGATGATATCCGAGTGACTCTTGAGACGCATTCTTATGGACTTGTGCAGCATGAAATTTTTAAATTGTGGACACAATTCCAAGATGAGTAGGAACGTTGTAATCTTGGGAATCTGACTCAAAACGACCCTGTTTGCTAGTTTATAAGAAACTGGATGGGAAGCATATCCGCAACTCATAAAAGGTGTTTAAGCCGTTTCTGGACGTAAAACCAGAGGAAGATGTGAGCCACAGTCACAACTACCTGTACATATGCATGTGTGCTATCATTTTTGAATTTTAATACATTACAGCTGTCATTTTTGAATTTGTATCTTTTGTTTGACTTGTGCATTTATGGTGTTTTATTTTATTATCTTTTTTTTAAATTTCTATGCATTATTGTCAAACTTTTTCAACAAACAACTGAGCTACCAATTTAGATGTTATCATTAGAATACCTTTTTGCACTTCATAAATATGACATCTCTTGTTCTCCTCCTCACACATAGTTAGAGAGTTGCATAGACATAGAGAGAACTTCAAAACGTCGAATCCGAAGGATATGTGTATTATGTGGATCTCGACCGGGTAAAAGTGAAGAGTTTGTAGCAGCAGCAAATTATCTTGGTAGCCTATTAGCCGAAAGAAAGATTCGTGTGGTTTATGAGGGAGGTAGCCTCGGGTTAATGGGTTGTATGTCAACAGTTGTACTCGTAGGAGGCAGTCAAGTTTTAGGTATTATTCCTACAGCTTTGGCTGTAGAAAGCGTCGTTGGAAAAACGGTTGGGAAGGAGTTATAGGTCTCCTCTATGCATGAACGCATGGCATATATGCTTATCAATTCGGATGCCTTTATTGCTTTACCAGGTGGCTTGGGTACTCTCGAAGGAATTTTTCAAATTGCCTCTTGGGCCCAACTAAATCTCTATAAAAAACTTATAGGTTTGTTGAATGTTAAAAATTTCTTTGATTCTTTGATAAGTTTTGTTGATGCAGCTTTAGAACAGAATTTTATCCCTCATTCGGTGCGACAGATCCTTGTTTTTGCTACTTCTACTAGTGAGTTACTTGACAAATTACAAGCAGTCGAGTATGAACCCGACCCAGCTATAACTCAAATTAATTGGTCAAGGGGACAAAACAAAAAGTACAAATTGGATCTGAATCTTTGTTTGTAATTTTTCTTGTCTTTTATTTTAGCATTTTATTTTACGTGTTTTTCAGGTAGTCTCTGTTGAATAACAGAAGCTTTAGGTAATGTCTCCTATACTTTATCTCTCTACATTTAAACATTGAGGATAATGTTTCATTTGGATGGGGGGGAAGGATTGTAGACCTAAGTGTGTCTTGAATTTTCTTTTTCTTGCAAAAAAAAAGCGAGTTAAATAGATTCAGAGTGCGGTGTAAGGAGTTCAAATCCTCTGGAGACGCATTCTGGGTCAAGAATGGCAGAGTAAAGAGGATCAGTTTGAACTCTTGAAACACACTCTAACCAATTGGTCATTTTGTTTTTGCATTTTCGAAGACTTATTTTAACTAACTTGATATTATTTAGTTTTTATTTTTGAATTTTATAACAAGAAGGTCTTATTCATTTTACTTTGAATTATTCAAATCTATGAACTCTTACAATCTTATCATTCAATAAACTTTGTGCTTATGTACTTATTAAGTAAGTATTCATGAACCTTTCTTCACATACACACATACTTTGATGCATGATTGTGGGTGGCAAAATAAAATATTGTAATATTTAAGTTCTTTTGTTTTGTTTAGGATAACAACAAAAGGAAGGGGAAAGTTCAAAAAAAAAGAAAAAAAAGAAAAGAGCGATTGTGGATGAGTTTGGTCTCGTAGCCTCCTTAATTCGAGCAATTAAGCCCGAGGGATGCCTTAACATCTAATACCCTAAGACGAACTAGTTTGCGACCTATTGGCCTAAAGCTCGTTACATGGATTAAGGAGAAACCTTACTGGGATTGAACATTACACTATCCACAAGTTTCTAAGCAAAAATAAAGCATCGGCAACTCGAGTCATTAAGCTCGTGGGGGTGTTTTAACACCTAATGCCCTAAAACCAACTGGTCTAGGAGTCATTAACCTAAGGCTCACTACATGGGTTAAAGATGCATTCTTTCAAAAAAAAAGAAAAAAATATATAAAATAATGATGAATGAATGCCCCCCTGCCTAAGGTTGTTAGCCTTAACAAATATTAGAACTGATATGGCTTCTTACTAATAAGCCTCATAGTTATGTGTCGATTAAACACAAAAAGAAGGTATATTAATATCTTGACTGAAGGGTACATAAGTCATTTTAAAAAAAATCGGTCGAGAGTTCATTTATTTGGATAAAATCAAGGAGAGTGCAATAATGACCACCTTGGATGTAAAATTCTATAAATCACTTCTAAATAATAACGCTTTAATTGTTAGGGACTAGCAATAAGCTGATTGGGGGGTCATGATGAACACTTAAATATATATGTTTAATAAGAGCTTAATTCATCATATTGCATTAATAGTATCATTAAATTCCTCAACTTAAGCATATTTGTAGTCTTTACATCTTTTGAATTAACTTTCTCTTAATTTTGGTTTTGATGTAGGTTTGGTAAAATGGGCATAACTTTCTATTTATTTATCAAAATGGTGCAAATATTAATGTTTTGAAAAGCTAATTAAATTATCTACAAGATTATATTTCACAAGTATCATTAAATTCGGGCTCTTAGTGAATCAAAAATGGGCTTGAAGTAAACTCATCTATAGTTTCAGCCCAGCCTGACTTTGCCTCAGTTTTTTGACCATATCTCTCAAAATACATATTCAAATTGTATGAATCAAGATGTTCTAGAAAGATGAGAGAAATATCTACAACTTTCATGAAGACATGTGATCAAAATTCTTAATAATTCAACATCAAAATCGATGGTTAAAGTTGGTGCACCTAATGATCCCAATTGTCAAAGTTAGTGCACCTAATATTTGATAATTGTTCCTTTGTAATTTGACAAGTTTACCCCTAAATGTATCTATAAATAAAGGTACCTTGTGACCCATTAAGGCATCTTGGCCTTGGCTGGGATCTCTTGTTATTGTGTTTTTCTCTCTTGTTTTTTAATGTTATTAATGAATTTTCTTTTTCTTTCAATTTATTTTCTTTCTTTTATAATGTTTTGCTAAATTCTCTTTTGCTAAGGTGAAAGGGTGAAACCTTTGAGATGAGAATAAGGATTTTCTAACGCTTAAGATGTGCTTAATAATTATAATCTTGTGTTGTTTATTTTATATGATTTATATTTATTTCTTTAATCAATCTTGACACCACTTGTAAAGTGGAGGTCTTGATCCATTGTAGACAATCCTTGACACATCAAATGCTTGAATCCTTTCTAGATGTTGTATAGTTCTTCCTTACCGATAAGAATCTAGTTAGGAACCTTGATTTGTTGTAGACATATAGTGATTGACACATTGGATGTTTGAACTCATTTACAACAAGTGGTATAAATATTGGTAATGAAACAAATATAATTCATATAACTAAAATGGGCTACTTATCCTTATTTGATATATCAAAGATGGATCCCTTAACCTTAGCTTTCATTATTATTGTGTTAATTTCTCTTACTTTTGTACTTTAATTATTCTTATTTATTGCTTATAAAATTGTTCTTTCATTTGCTATGGTAGGTTTTACCTCTTATTTCCATGGATGGTTTACCACCTTTTGTTAATATCACATTGATTATTCATATCATATTTGCTTACCTTTTAGTTTGTAGCGCTAAATCTCCTTTCTCGTGGATCGACCCCAGTCTCACCGGGTTTATTACTTTGACACTCATATACTTGGGAGATAATACTTTTTTGGATGTGTCAATCACCATATGTCTTCTGATTATGACTTGTGCCACCACACCTCCCACATTTACGTAATGTCCTTTCTTCATCCAACGACGAAATTCGATTCTTCTTTTGGCAACCCCGTCCACGTGACTTTGTAGAGGGTAATATTATACGTGCCTCAACTTCAACTGGGATGTTCCACTCCTCTGACGGATCAATAGGATAAATAGACTCCGCATAAGCAGCTAGTAGGACTTCAGACTTATAAAAGTGATGACAAAAAATATAGACTAATAAGTTGCAAACTCTACACATTGCAAGAACATGTTTGCATGGTAACTGTTCAACCTAAAATTGTCGGTGGCTACATGTTCTTGCATGTAAGTCTACATGACCATCCAAATATCCATCGTTAACAATAAACTCGTATAGACTAATTGGTACTGCTCTATAAGAAAGTCCTTCCTCAAGCCTATTCTTTAATTGTTTTTTAGCCCATGTTGTTAATAGAGTTGTCATGTTAATTGCCTTTTCTCGACGTGTAGAAAACCATTTTTGCAATATCAATGATCCACTAACTTCATAATAGAAAACTCTCGTGCTTCCTTAAGAACATCGTTAAGGCACTCTGTAATATTGGTTGTCAAAATACTATACCTTCTTCCGTCAAAATGAGAACAAGCTTACTTGGCATACCCAACTTCGTGTAGATAGTGTGTAATACATTGGTCGATACCATTAATTTGTCGCATTACCTCCTCAAACTCATATTGACGATAAACTTTGCTGACTATAAAGAAAATATCATTTATAACCACATCTTTGAATTTGACCCTAAGATTTTGTGAAATATGATACATAATAGCACCTTTATGAGCATCAAGAAATACTTTACCCACCCCCTTGCCTATGTTTTTATGACGATTAAAGATTATCACAAGATCGTCAACTACACCAATAGCATCCTTCAATTTCGTTAAAAAACATTCCCAAGATGCATCATTTTCATAGTCCACAACCCCAAAGGCCAAACGATAAATTTGATTATTACCATCCATGCATGCAGCCACAAGCAAGGTGTCTCTATATTCTCCCTTCAAAAAAGTCTCATCTACAATAGCAACAGGCCTTGTAGAAGTTCAAAAGCCACGTATGGAAATGCCCAATGCAAAAAAGAAATATAAGAAATGATCATGTGGATTAGTATGTATATGAGTGATAGTGCCATGATTATGCTTCTCTAACACATGACAAATCTTAGTAATAACCCGAATGAATCTTCTGATGAATCCTAAACCAACTCTAACGCATGCTCCTGCGCTCACCACATCGTTCCATATGAAATATGAATTCCATCCTTTTTTGCTACATCATATATAATATCATTAGGCTCATAAGTTACTCCAATATCATTGTACTTCTCATGAATATCCATAGCAATTAACTTTGATGTAGCTTAATGATGATCACGCTCAAGAATGTAAAGAGCACATGTATATGTGTCACAAAACTTCATAACCTTAAAAAGCTCATAATTCTTAAGTTTCATAGCACGAAGTCGCCACATGCAAAATTCATCTACACATGCTATATTGTAAAGGGCTTTGGTGGACTTTTTAACCCTAAACTGAAGGTTCCTTCTTACTGCTAAAATGCTAATCTTGTTCTGCAAATCACTCTTATTCTTGAACACAGTGCTTATGTAGAAGTCAATGTCACTATCAAATAAGTCTAGATGATGACTCGACATTAGAAGTTGCAAATGAATTTGAATTACTCTCCAAATCATGATTGGTTGAAAGCCCATTACCTCTAAGAAAATAACCTTCATGATTTGATTCAGAAATTTGACATGAAGGCAATTCTGGTGATTGGACATGATCAAAATTATGTAAATCATTCCAATGAATAGCATTGAGATCATTATTAACTAATGGTTCTTCTAGCACATCATCTTCATTAATAGTGGATGGAACTGCATGAAAATGCTTTTCTGGGTATGTTGTTGGAACACTGGTAGGAAATTGGTTACTACCCTCCCTCGTACCCATACTATTTTCAATATCAATTTCATGTGAATGAGGTTCAACAACTGCGCATAAAGGGATCCTATTTGAAGGGTCCATATTGAGGTTTTCTTCTAAAAAATATTTTAAATCATCATCACTTTCTAATTAAGAGAGGAAGTGGAATATGTGCCCTTAACACATATTGCAATGAAAATGTGTTTTACACTAATGATTTATTGGTGACTTCAGCAACTTTAGGCACTAACTCTTTATAAGTTGTTAATAAAGGTAAAGTCACACCTTTGCTTCTACGACCATTAAAAAAATATTCTCTGCCAGTGGACACCCATTCACCATCATATAAAATGGGAAAATGAACATTATCCATTTACTGAAGCCTAAGGCAAATTGAAAACAACACAATTAATTCAAATTCTATATGTACAAGAATTTAAATATTTGTTAAATTTGTAACAATGATGCATAAGGAATTCAACATATTATACCATAAGAAAATTTATGTAAATATGCATGATATTACAAATTACCCATTTTTTCTAAACTTAAAAAATCGCACAACTACTTTACAAAAACAGTCATGCAGTAGGACAGTTCTACGAAAACGATCGCAACACGATCGTTTACAACAATAGTCATGCAGCACAACCGTTTGGAGAAAACTGGCGTACTACACGACTGTTTGCACGACTATTTTTGTAAACTGTCGTGTCGCACGACTCTTAGGAGAAAACTGTCATGCAAACCATCCATGAACAAAAATTCAACATTTTTACACCAAAAAATCACAATTTCAACACTTATTTTTCTTAAACATGGTTCACATTGATAAATATCAAACCTAAACAATGGAAAAAACAAATTTATAGTATAAATCCAAACTTAACTTTGCATAACAATATTTATCAACACTATGAAGAAGGCTTTAAGTATTACCTTGAATTCTTCAATATTGACTCAACAATCAAGTTCTTTGCTTTCAACTTTCACTAACTGACTTCATGTTCCTTTCATTAAAAATTTTTTAGTAAGTTTGTATTGCAATAAATCTTTTCATAATTGTTAATAAGGCTAATCTTGACTTTTTACATGTAAAAAAGGTCATACTTACTAAAATCTAAGAAAGCGGTTACTTTTATAAAATTGACCCCAGAAGGGGTTATTTAAATAAATAACCCATTCATCAGCAGCTTGTTCGGTGCTACCTGAACTAGAAATCATCCCCTTCACAGGCGGTGTGATAGCTCTACTCGTTGTCTACGGATACAAATATTTCAATAAAAGAGAAACTTTTAATTTGTACTAAAAGTAAAGTGAGCCAATTATTTTTTTATTGGTCTCCTACCTTTTATAAATTACTATTTTTACCTAAAATGTTAACATTATATTTAATTGAATGTAATAAGGGTATGTTTAGTTTTTATTAAAGGGTGATTAATAGTTATTGAAAATGAATTAACAAAGAGAGTAAACAAATACGCATCTCAATCATCCATTAATATAAAAACTTACGTGTCAATAGATTCTCCAAAGTAGTTGAATATAAAATTCCATGTGTAACTAGATTCTCAAAAGTCAAGATAAAATTAGGTTAGTAAAGGATGTTAATTCTCTTTGATTAAGCATCTTAGGATGTTAATTCTCTTTGATTAAGCATCTTAGGATATTAATTCTCTTGGATTAAGCATCTTACTTGCATAATCATCGATGATACGAATCCACCCATGGTTCAATCTGCCCTCCACCTCTATCGAGCTCTTCTAGTCTTGCCATGCTTCGCCATTCTCTCTCCATCTCATCACAACGGCCAAAGACATGTTCGTTTCTTACCTCCATCGTTCAATTGCCATCGTTAAGATCCTATATGACATTCAGGCTTCGATTCCTCCTGAGTATTATTTCCATGCCTAGGTTATGAAGATGGAGTTCACGGAGGATCCAAAGCCCACCCTTGAAAAGATGGAGTTCTCAAAGGATCCTATATGAATTTATTCCCACCTCAGCTAGCACAGTCACATCATCACCATACTGATTCAAAAGGCTATTAGCTACCAATTTACTTAACCCTCAAATACACTATTATAATTACCTTACTAACCTTTTGTCTTCCCTCCTTCAATGTTAATCAAAAATTGCCCAAAAAAAGGAAAGGGAAAAATGCTCCAACCCTTCTGCCAAGCTCGATCGTCCCTTGGTGATTGCCTTATGTTATTGATGTTTCTATCCCAAAAAGAAATGGAAATTTGCATAAATTTTGAATGATGTAGTGCATTTGAGATGTCGTCAGCAGTGAGTAGTAATTGGAGGTCATTGGTAATGGGATTTTTTAGTCATCGACAGTGGGTTTTGATTCAGAAGTGTTTTCTGAAGCCAATTTTGTTTGAAAATTGATTTTTTGTCAACTATGATTTGAGAGGGTACGATTTGTGTCTTCAATGTATTATGCATACATGTTTTCGCTATTTGAAATTTGAATGCCTGGCTTTCTAATGTTGTGATTTTATTAGATATATGAATAGAGAATAATGTAATAATGTTGAATAATATTTGTGGGCTTGTTTTTATTGGATTTAGAAACTTAGGTTTTTGATAAAAATGGTGGATTTGCAAAAGGTGGAAGACGACATTTGACAGCCGAAAATGGCTTTTCTCGAGTATCGGATAGTCAGACGTCTCAAATGTTTTTCAAATAATGGATGTCTGACATAAAGATGAAGCGACATCGAACGTCAAGTGCCAGACAGAATCTGACACAAGTAGAAGACCAACATTGTTTTTTCCTCGTATTAGACATCTAAATTATTAAGAATATGCTTTAAGAGTATGGTTGTTTTTCTATATATGTAAACATTATTACAAATGAAGTGTTGTTATCTATATTTTCCCTAACATGATTGTATCAATGACTAAACGTTCCAGAGCTTGTACATCGATAAAGTTTCTGTATAAATGAGATATATTTGAGATATAGAACCTTATTATAGCTCAAAACAAGTTCACAACCTATAAACAAAAGTTGGACGCTTTGTTTGGACAAGGTTGTTTTGTTGTTTGTTATCAATAGAGAAATGATAAGTCTCTAACCGTTTGGAATGAAGACTTCTGATAATGACACTTGTGCATTAATGAATGCATTGAATATGGACCACATGGAAATTATATATTGTAATATATCTTAACCTAATTAAATAGTGTAAAACCGGCATCGAGAACTTAAGATGTAATTAGAGGGGTAAAACGATAATTTATACCTAGCTCTAATTATTGATATTCTATGAATGATATTTATGTTACCTATTGCTCAATGGATAGGAAAATAATTTAATCCGATTAAATTATTAAGCTTTTTGTAAATAGTATCTAATTCAAGAGTGCAACTCTGAACCTATAGTTGAACAGAACAAAGTTAATAAGTGGGACCCATTAAAATTATGATGTCGTAGGATACCAGCTCAAAGTTATTAGAGCTTATAATTAAATATGTCCATTAAGGTCATTTAGGTAGCTTACTAACAAATTGTCTAAGCAAGACCTGGACTTGAGAACTTAATTGTTTAATTTAATTGGGTTTATAAATTAAATAAACAATAATTAGTAAACTAGTAAATGGGCTAATTTAATTAATGTGATTAATTAGTAATTAGGGCTATTATTTAATTAGGAGCTATTCTATTCGGCCCCCACTTTTCACCTCGTCAGCCTCCACTTTTATTTTTTTCTTTTACAAAGTTGCCCTAAAATAAATTATTAAAAAGGATAATTTTTTGTAGCAATCGCTTATAATTAATAGCTATTCACTTCAGATGTGGTGGATGAATCCTGAACGATACGGTTCAAGTCGCTCAAGCAAGCAACCTTACTATTAAAGGAGCGTATACCTAGGCTTAGGCTATCTGCTATAGTTAGGTCTTTAAAAGAACACTTGGCTTAGATGAACTTAAATAAGACTTAAAAGGATGCTATCCAAATAAATGAATTAGGATATGGCCAAGTAGACTGGATGGAATTAAGAAGGTTCCAACTTTGTCTGAAGTTTCGCTAAAAGAGTCATTGTCCACTAATTCAAATTTTTTATACTTTGTAACTGTTAAGAATAATGAACCTAGAACATCAACATATTACAGGTAAAGAAATAGTTTAACTAAATTAGAAGGAGAGAACTACGTGCAATGAAAAACTTAGTTATATGTTAAAAAAGTTTTTAGGGAATTAAATGGGGTCTAATGAGAAAGATATATGGGTTTAATGTTTTTTATTAGGTATATTTAGAAGTGGAGCTTAAAGAGGTAGAAAGTGGAGACTGAATAGAACAACTCTTTAATTAATGAGATTAATTAAGCTATTGGGCTATTGGGTTAATTAAAGAGTTAATTAATTAAAGGCCTGTTTATATAGGTAACACCCTAAAAGCCTTTACAAGCCAAGTAAGGTTTATATTAGATAAAACCCTAATAAAACTAGGTTTACTATTTATAATTAAACAAGGAACGAGGAAAAATTTATAAGATATATTTAGGGCTTCACATTTTTATGATTAAAGCCTCCAAAAAGCCAAAACCGTAAAAGATATACACCCCTGCCCTAAGAAAAACGAATGTAGCACTAAGGGCTTCTTCAAGTGACATTTAAACTTCCAAGGCTCCCTGTAACCTTTGTATTGTGTTCTCAGGTCTTGTCCAGTGCTGAAGGACGTCCACTTGTCTCGTTTAAGCAGTTTGCAAACATAACCGGGAATTGAAGTCGAAGAAAGCTGCATAAATGTTTTGAAGCCTATAGTCGCAAGATCTGAGTATCAAAGACTATTTTGCTGCATTGATTGGATCAAAATCATGTTGAGGTTCCTACAATTGGTATCAAAACCTCGATTCCTTTACTAATGAGCAACTAAGGTACTTAATTAATTGGTTTCAATATTAAAAACATGTTAGATGATATGGCATAAGGGCTCTCTCGTTTGTTACATGTGATTCATGATATGAATGTTGATGTTATGAATGATATGGATGTGTATTTTTGGTTTTAATACTTGGCCTAGAATTTTGATTGTATTTTTATTGTTCCAGGTATGTAATATTTGAGGGTTGGCCTATATACCATTAAATTACCATGTATATTTGTTTATTTTCTGTCATAGTCTAGTTTTTGTATTTTTTGTACAAAAGTTGTATGTAATTAATTTTTATTCATGTATTGTACTTTGAATTGACATAAAAGCATAAAAGATGATGGAGATCATGAAGGAGACATGGTGGCTGAATAGAACAAGATGGAGGTATTAGGGGTTCAAGCACCTTGATGAAGGTGGCTAAGGTTTCAGGTGCAAAAGTTGTAGCCCAAACGGTAAACCCTAAGGGCAAACAAACTTGGGCTATGCGGTTGCCCTAGCCTATGTGGTCAGCCCTAAACATGGCCTAGGCCATGTAAAGGGTTGGTGCTAGGGTTTGGTGGGTTGGCTTCAAGCCCGTGGGCATAAAACCTATGAAAACATAAGCCTAGTGCCCAAAAAACCTAGGGCTTTGCGTTTAGGCACTTGGGGGCTACCATGGGGATGACGGCCAACCTAAAAAAGTTCTAGGGTTTGTGTTTTTGCTAGGCCAAAGGATTTTTTGGACTGTCCAAAGGCTAATTAATTCAGCCCAAGTCCAGGCGTGGTGAGCCCAAGTCTAAAATGCATAGTTTTGTGTTATTTTACCTTAGTGGGCTATTGGTTATTAGTCTATAGGCTTGGCTTGGTGGTTTATCACTAAAGGATGGTCTAATAGGCTGGTTTCCAACACCTAATGGTTGTTGGGTAGCAAGCAAACTCATGGTGTTTGGCTTACACAGGCTCGAACCTACGTTGGTTCCAAGATAGTTCACTTCTAGGGTATGGTTTATTTTGAAACTAGAACCCATATGAGTGCAATTGTTTTATTTGATGGTCTCCCATCTTATCCATGTTGTTTTGGTGGTTTTACAGCCTATAATAGTGACAAAATCAGAGTTGTATAGCCCATAAAATCGAAACTGCATTCTATAGGGGTGAAACTATAAATCTAGAAATGTTCCAGATCTATAGAGGTGTCTGTTAAAAATTTTAGAGATTCTGAACAACTTCAAAATAGTTCACTAAACACTTTGGATTTTCAATTTTATGAATTTTGAAAATTTTATTGGAACTAATGGACATATTTAAACACAAGGGACATGACAAGAAGATACATGAAGATACAAGAACTAAAGACAATATCATTGTAATATTTTAGAAAAAAAGGCCGAGTGTTAAACCACATATATGCATTATGAATGCATGATTATTTATTTAAATGTGAAATAAAATAATGGCATGTCACATGCCTTATAGAGAAAAGAAAATGCCACGTCATACATTATAACATGTTCATGCATCCATGCATTGATTTATATAGTTAATCAAAGACTTTAGTTAATGATATATATAAATCATAATTATTTTACTAATTATATAAATTAAAGTAATTAGAGATTATTTATATATTTATTAGAGAGTTTGATAAATCATGGACTTAATTAATGAGAAATGAATTTAAAATGTGGATATAAATGTTTTCAAAGAGTTTGAAAAACATTATATGAATCACATTTTAAAATCCCAAACCTATTAAATGTTTGAGTGGGAGAAGGTTTAATTAAATTTAAACATAAAGCCTCTATTGTTGGTCTATTCGAATGGGCTATTCATAAGCCTCGTCTTGGTTTGTTTTAAGGTCATTCTCCCTATAGCAAGGCTTATGGTAGTTGTCTTTCAAGATTGGATCTCCTTCTATATGGATAAAATTGTTCCAAAAAGTCATTGATGTTATTTCTTGTAGAGATCTCATTTTAATGAAATTTTAGAATTGATTGAAACAACGGTCATGCACTCAACTTATTTTTTGAAAATATATTCCCTATAAGAATAATTTCATTAATTAAGCACTAAAATATGGTGGTTATTATTATTGATATGAGTTATTCTAAAAATAATAATAATTAGAAAGAGTTCTAATTTATTCAAATAGAGTTATCACATTTTCCTAAAGAAAAGTGGTGAATTATTTTATTAAAGCACTATAGAATAGTTTGCAGATTATTTTGCGTAACTGCATCTACATTTTGACATCTCACGTATCATATAGTTATATTCACAAGTTTTATAGTCATTAATAAGGGTGTATGTTTATTTTATGGACAATAAATCCAATTAATTCTGTTCTAAAAGATCATATGCTCTAAGGAAAAAAATGTGTTGAATGAAAATTTTAACTGGATGTCAAAAACCATGTGATGGCCAAACCTATGTATAGTGAAAAGATAGTCTTGATACTATATATAAAAGCATCAAAGTCATAAGTGGGTCTTTGAAGCACGTATACCTTCACATTCTAATGAGTATTTGACTCTAAAGGATGAAGAATACTATGCAAAATGATAGAAAGCAAATGCAATAGCCAAGTTATATATTTACTTTTGAACGAAGTGTTAGAATTAAAGCTTATATATGTGGCTAATGCAAAAGATATCACTTTTCACTTGCAAATGTTGCTTAGTAAGGCAAAATTGATATGGTATTATTCTTTATCTTGTTCCTTATTTTCAATAAAGAAAGACTTTGGTAAAGAATTAATAATTCTCTTAAAAGCCTAAGGAAAGAAAGTTACTTAGGTTTAAAACCTAAAGGTAGGGTCTATAAGAATAAACATGGAAAGGTTTTTAAGTTAGCAGCAAGGGAGACAAAGAATAAAAACCAACCAATTGAAAAATGTTTCCATTATAGAGTTGTAAGGTTATTTGAAAAGAGGTTGCATAGCATATAAAGCTTGTGTAAGCAACATCTTTTCTAGAAATATTCTTTGTAAGATATTCCATTAATTATTGAATTATGGATATTGACTATGTATGTAGTTCTTTATAAAGACTAATAAGGACTCAACTTTTAAATGGTGGTGAGCTTGGTTTACGGCTTATGTATGAAGCATTGGTGTCTGCATATGTTGTTAGAGAACTAAATATTTTGATATTTTAGTTTTTGAGTAATTATAATATTCCAGATATTGTGTACGAGATTTTGAATTTCAAATAATATTTAACAAAATTCTAGTTATTCACCTTCTACTAACAAGTTTGTTGTTAGAAAGAATAAAGAATTTTATTTTTCTAGAATTGTACATAAAAATTTGTATATAATGAAAACTAAAATGGAATCAATAAAAGACACCAAGTTGAATAAAGAAAGTGTATAGATTATCTGACACTAATCAGACCTATCTTTGGTATTTTTGACTGGGCCATCTTATTAAAAAGGATACGTAGGATGGTTAAGGATAGACACTAAACTTGTTAGAGGTCGAACCTATAACAACCTATGAATCAAATATGGGAAGAAAGGTTTTCCAACAAGCCATTTTAAAGTTAAAGGAAATAGAGTTAAAGATTGTACTTAGGGGTGTGAAAATTAATTTGACCTGGCTTGATTGGACCGACTTTCTCGGGTTGGCCAGGTTTTCATCGGATTAGTGTTGAAGTTTAACCCAAAATCAGGTTGAGTTCATCGGGTTTTTTTAAAATCGGGTTTTATTAGAATAACCCGACATGCTCATTTAAAAAAAAAATTCTTCTTGACACGTGTCACAATATGACCAGTGCATAGCATATTCTTTCCGTGGACCTTGCCATGCCAAAACATTTATATAAACACAACTTTAGAAACCCTAAATTAAATTCAATTTCAATTCCTAATTCCTAAAATCAAAATCCAAAACTGGCTGTGATCACCTCCTCCACCTCCCCTAGGGTCACCTCCTCCTCCATTGTGGTCGACTCCCCGTCCTTTGTGGCTTGCCTTACATCTATCATCTCTCCTCTCCTTCATGCTTGCATCGATGGTGGCTTCTCTTGACTTGACAGTGAATCTCTGCTCATATCTCAGCTGATATACCTCATTCCTATGTTTATATTTCAATTGATCTAATCTCTTGACTTTGCGTTTTTGGCTTTTTACAATAGTGAAAGCGAAGCAGCAGAGAGAAGCATTAATGGCTAAACTCAAAGACTTATTCACGTTGGCAAAGAGAACTAACAAGCATTTGGACTCTCTACTTTGAAAAGGTTCTTATTCTTATTCTTAACTTCTTTTACCTTCCCATAGATGATTGCATCAAGTGTGATAAAAGGCTAGAGGGTTTCAGGCCAAGAGCAAAAAGGTTTGCAAGTTTAAAAGTCAATTTATGATCTTAAACAGGCATCAAAGTTTTGAAACACAAGATTTGATCAGACGATCAAAACTTATGTTTTTATTTAAAATGTAGACAAGCCATGTGTCTACCAAATGGTTGTGTTTCTCATTCTTTACATTGATAATATTCTACACATTGGGAATGTTGTAGGGTTACTATCATCAGTGAAAGTTTGCGTAGCTGAGCAATTTCAAATGAAAGATTTGGGAGAGGCTAGTTATGTTCTTGGGATCAAACTCATCAGGGTATGGGAAAAAAGGAAACGAGCATTGTCTCAAGCTTCCTACATAGATAAGATTTTGGCCAAGTTTGCAATGCAAAATTCTAAGAAAGGATTATTACCTTTCACGCATGGAAATAAGCTTTCTCAAGAGCTGTCTCTCAAGACTCTCAAGAGGAAGAAGGGATAAGACGAGTCTAATACACCTCTGTTGATAGGAGTCCAATATATGTAATGCTTTACACTAGGCTAGATATCTACTTTATAGTGGAAGAAGTTAGTATATATCAGTCAAATTCTAGATGTGAGCATTGAGTTGCTTTAAAGCATTGAGTTGTTGTAAAGCATATATTGAAATATCATAGTAGGAGGAAGGAATATATGCTTATGTAATATGAAAGTGATCTAACTCCTGTTGGATATATAGAATCAGATTTTTAATATGATCCAGATTCCAGAAAGTCAACCGTATGATCATTTTGACTTTAAGTGGTGGAGCCATAGTATAGACAAGAATCAAGCAATCTTTCATTGTTCACTCTACCATAGAGGTAGATTATCTAGCAGCTTGTAAAGCAGCCAAAAAGGTAGTTTGGCTCCATAAGTTCCTTATAGATTTGGAAGTTATTCCAAATAAAGAAAAGGTTATTATACTTTTTTATGATAATAGTCGGGCAATTGCTAAAGCTAAAGAACCTAGAAACCACAAGAGTGGAAAGCATATAGACAGAAAGTACTACCTCATACAAGAAATAGAAATTGTGCAGCATGGAGATGTGCAAATATGTCACATCTACTCTAAGGGCTAGTGGGAGATTAAGTATGGATGTTTTTTTTGTAATATGTAAACATTGTTATAAATAAAGTGTTATTATTTCTATTTTCCCAAATATTATTTGTATCAATGACTAAAGGTTCCAAAACTTAAACATTGATAAAGTTTCTATATATATGAGATATATTTGAGACATAGAACTTTATCATTGCTCAAAACAAGTTTACAATCTATAAACAAGAACTGGATGCTTTGTTTGGACAAATGTTATGTTATTTGTCTTCAATGAGAAAACGGTGAGTCTCTAACCATTTGAAGTGGAGACTTCAGGATAGACATTTTTTTATTAATGAATGCATTAAACATGGACCACATAGAAATTATCTATTTGGTGGAAATACTATGACCAAATATGAATTTTTAGACCCAAGCACTAAAGGCACATATACCTTAATCCTGAGTGGTAGTATACCTCTAACATACAAGCTATGGTCTTTGAATGGAATAAAAAGTAAGATCTAAAAGAGAAAAGTCAATACCTTAGCTACCTAGGATTGTAAGATCTCTATGCCAGTAGAGACTATACCATAGATATAAAGTTCATGACTCCAAAAGGATTGCTGAGTATCATCTTGATGGTTTACAAGGTTTTAAATTGTAAAATCTTTGTCAAGTATTTAATAAAAGATATTCATTAAATTAAGATTTATTTTAATAAATCTTAACTCATTTAAATGGTGCAAAATTGGTATCAAATACTCAAGATTTAATTGGAGAGCTAGAATAATAATGTATACCTAGCTCCAATTATTGATATTCCATAAAGGGTATTTATAAATCTATTGCTCAATGGATAGGATTTAAAGAAATAATTTAATCAAATTAAATTATTAAGCTTTCTATAAAGAGTATTTAATTCAAAAGTATAACTTTAGACCTACAATGGAATGGATCAAAGTTAATAAGTGGGATCCACTACAATTATGTGATAATAGAGTACTGGGTCAAACTTATTGGAGCTTATAAATATGTTCATTAAGGTCCCCTGGGTAGCTGACTAATAAATTGTCTGAACAGGGCCTCGACTTGAGAACTTAATTATTTAACTTAATTGGGTTTATTAAAGAATAAAGCCTAGTATTAAATTAAATAAGTAATAATTAGTAAACTAGTAAATGGGCCAATTTTATTAATCTGATTAGTTAGTAATTAGCTTTATTATTTAATTAATGAGATTAATTAATCTATTGCGCTATTGGGTTAATTAAAAGTTAATTAAAAGTTAATTAAGTAAAGGCCTGCTTATATGGGTTGGACCCTAAAAGCCTTTAAAGCCCAATTAGGGTCTATGTTAGATATAAGCCTAATTAGACTAAATTTACTAATTATAATTAGATAAGGAATAAGGGAAAATATATAAGATATATTTAGGGCTTCAAGTTTTGATTATTAGAGCCTCCAAAAAGCCAAAAACATTTTGATGCTTCTTCAAGTGATGTTTAGACTTCCAGGGCTCCCTATAACCTTTGTTTGTGTTCTCAGGTTTTGTCCAGTGCTAATAAACGCCCGCTTATCACGTTCAAGCAATTTGCAGACATATCTGAGAACTGAAGTTGAAGAAAGCTGTATAAAATTTTTAAAGCCTGTAGTCACAAGATCTACGTATCGAAGACTATTCCGCTGCATTGATTGAATCAAAATCGTGTTTGAGTTTCTACAAGACATTCAACAAGCACTCAAGAGATAGTTTGACTGTCCAACGCTTGACAAAATTTGTCAGACTTTTAGTGTCTGATAATATGTAATGTCTGTCATCGAGTATCCAACAGCTTGACAAAGTTTTGTCAAGTCTTATCGGACAAACAGGCAGAATGCAATTTTTTGTCTTTTGTTCTCCCTTTGTTCAAATCTAACACCTTTATTGGATTTTTTATCAAATATACACATGAAACCTGAGGGTGTTAATGTTACTTTTGACTTGAAGACACCATTAAAGGATCATTGCAAAGCCACAATCATTAATTTGGTCAGTTTGGAAAGCTTTGAATGGGTTATAAATGAGCTAGCAAAGAGACAAAACAAATATTTAAGGCCACAAGCCTAAGGTTCTTATTGGACATGCGGGAACTTACTTTTCCATCTCAATTGGTTCACCATATGCTTCTACAGATTATCAAATCAAATGTGGTTTTTAGTGGAAGGTAATAAGTGTTACTGTAAATAACTATTCTCATGCATGAACCTTAATATGATTCTTATATATGATGATAAGCATATAATGAACATCCTGCATTTTTTTTTCAGACTGTTCGCTTTTTTAGCATATAAGTTTGGATTGGTCACGAGTCTGAAGTTTAGAAAGAACCCTATTATACTGCAATCTGTAAATTGCAGGTTGAGGGACATTTATTTTGTTGGAAAGAACCTATAACTTAGACATTTTTATAAAAGATTAAAAAAACTAGATCTTTAGCATATGCCAGACTGGGATTCGTCAACATTGTCATGTACTATGTGTTAAAGCGGTTTTTGTTGGCTCGTGATAGGCGAAGGTTAATCTTAGTGAAATGGTTGAACTTCACTGATCACTTGAATAAATTCAACGTTTATCCACGGGTACTGAGTCCTTTCAAATTACCATTAAATCCATGAAAGGGGCTTTAAAAGGAAGACTAGAAGCTTATAAGCAACGAATGGTTAATAAGGATAGAGATCACCAAGTACAATTTGGAAAGGTTTCCCTATGCAATACAAGTAAGTGTCTTTAAATTCTTTAATTCTATTATAATTTTTAACTTGTCCTAATGTTATTTGATGTTTTATATAGGTGTGATTGTACGAGGTAGTCCCATACATTGGTAGTGCATATAGGAAGGTAGGACAATATTTCAAGGATAGACTATCGTATATTGAAATGGAGAACTACCAAAACCCCCACCGTAAGAGAAGGTCAAAAATGATATATTGACTATCGTTCTCAATGGACTTGGCATAGAAGAACCACTGGCGGAGTATTGGGCACAAAGTATAATCTCCTTGTACTCACATCCCAACCCATTTTTGTGCATAAGTGTTCAATGAAGCCATTATACATCACATTCCTCTGAAAACTCAATGATTAAGACCTTCCACTGGTGTACACGTAACCGTCATTCTTTTGCATCTTCTAATAACCATCATAATATATCAATGATCGAACCAAACATATACTTGAAATTGGAAAACAAGTTAAAATTCACACGTGAATGAAAAAAACCAAAAAAGGATAAAATAAGGGACCTTTGCTCGACAAAATTTTTTTCCTTTTGTTGAGCATATCGAGTGTTAGACACTCTGATAGACACTAATCGACAAATAGCCGTCAACCATTCACCATTGTCCAACAAAGTCTATCAAATACAGTTGAATAGTGTCCTACACCTTTCGACATATATTGTTGTACAATGTCCGACAATCTCCGTCGAATGCTATCGGGCATTGTCCAACAATGTCCAACAACCTACTGTGACTATCAAGCATTTTGTTGGAAAACTCATATTCATCTTCTCTCTTACGATTTCACCAACAAATGCAAATTTTATGACTCAAATACCAATTCCAAAGCGTAATCTATGCTTTCTAAGCTTAGATATGTCAAAAATATAACACAAAAATAAAGCATTGCCTCAACTTTGTGACTTACTTTAATTACTTTTCTTATGGACCGAAGTCACTTTCACTTGATCTACATTGAATTTGATCAATTGTTGTCAAAAAAGTGAAGGAAAGAAAAAAAGGATTGATTAAAAATGGTAAAGGAAAGGGGGTCATATGCAATAAAGGAGAGAAGAAGAAGCATTAAAGATTATATGAGGATTATATGAGGGTAGTTAAGTCATTTCTCAAGGGAAGGTGTCATTACATAGAAATTTTTGGGCAGATTGTCATTTTTTAAAGACCCCTGTAAGGGTATTTTTGAAATTTTTCTAGATAAAAATTTGTATATAAAATTTATGTGTAGTATTGTTCCTACTTGCAAGGTAAACTCTATATTTGCATTAAATATATTAAGCTAGCCTTTACATCTTTCTAAAAAATCCTTACCAAGTCTTAATGCCATTTGTAATTTCCCAAGTCTATTAATGTGTTCCCTTTTTTATTTTTTTAGTTGTTGTTCAATTCCTCATTGTTCCTCACTGCTAGTTGAATATGGTGGATGTCATTAAAACAAATGGAAAGAAAAATTTTGCTTGAAATAAAAATCGATTGATAGAATGATAGTTGATTTCGTCGAAGAAAAGTTTTCAACTTGTTGATGTTTTTGTAGAAGAAGAGATGTGATGGTTCGACCAAGGGAGAGATGCAGAGAGAAAGGAGATAGTGAACAATGAAATCGGATTAAGAGAGAGCGAGAGAGAGAGAGAGAGACGAAAATTTTATGCGATTTTAACCCAAGGTTATATGCGCATTAATTTTGGATGAAGTTATGTGCTTCTTATACCTCATTATACAATCCTATCCCTCACTCAACTTTAACCAAATATGGGCTAATTAAAATATTATACAATCCACCCCCTTTATACTATGCTATATGTAATACCAAACGGGCCCAAAGTGATTAAAATAAACAACCCCTAAGTCTGTCGATCAAATGGAGCCATTACTATTTTTAAAGGTTATGTGCTACTTTGGAAAATGTGGGGTGCCGCCTTGATTTTTTCCAAACATTGGGTGTTCAAGGAGTTTCCCAAAATTTTTATTTGGTGTTTACATTGACTGCTTTGTTTGTGTAAACATTTGGTGTTTACATTTAATATCAATCACATATTATTTTCAAAATTCAATATCAATCACATATTCTTAAATTCAATTGAAAACAAAAACACAAAATGCATAATCAAATGGATAGTGTTTCAATTGTTCTTGTATTGAAACGAGTCTCTTGGGGAATGGGAGAAATTGTTTGGACATATTTTCTATTTGTGAAACCCGAAAGAAGAACTAAGAGAGAGTGACTCACTTACAATTTTGCATATGCACAGTTTTCAAAGAAAAAAGAACAACTCTTTTGGTGCTTTCGGCTGCACTCAACTTACTTTTTACCCCAAAATGTGAGTCAATTCGTGTTTGCAGCTGTGTTCATGTTGTGTCAAGTCAAAATACCAAAAAAAAAAAAATTAGTCCAACAAGAACACGGTTTGTTTATTATTCATGTCAATCAAACCCAACACGAACACGCTACGATTACGAAACGGATAACATAACACTACACACTAATACGAATAATAAATTAGTCACTTTTGTGTTAGACACTAATATGACCCGTCTAACACGATTATGATACGTTTACAATATTGATACGATTAACACATTTAACACGATTATAAAATATTTACATGTTTGATATGATCATAACACGTTTACATGTTTGATATGATTATAATACGTTTACATGTTTAATACGATTATGGCACGATTACATATTATAACCTATTTTTAAATTAAAGAATAATAATAAGAAAATTTATGTGTATAAATTATAAACTAAATAGCCTACATTTTAAGTCCATCAACACATCATCAATTCTCGAGTCTCATACTTTACATTTTGATTTTGTCAAGAAAGCCCTTAGGTTTAATAATTTAAATTAATTTATATTTACATCAATACTTTTGTTAATCATATTGAAAACATATGCGTGTTATAAATGGATACATATCGATAAACGAATATATGTCATAAATAAATTCGTATCCTCTGCAGATTACGAACCCACATCACAAACATAAAAAGATTGTTGAGTTAAAAATTTTAACACAAACACGATTAAGGCCTACCTAAGCCTAACTAATTTTGTGTCATAAAATTGCTGCCCTATCATCCATTGTAATTTATATTATTTTTTTAATAAAATAAAATAAGACAAAACCCATGCCCAGTATATCCATTCATCATTGGCTCCACCCAATTCCACAATCTTCATTCATCACCATCTTCGTTCACCAATAAATTTCATGGAAGCAAAGCCGATTTATACTTATATATTCTTTACCACAAATAAATAAATTTTTAAGAAGCAGTGCAACCAAGGCAAGCATAGAGGCAAAAGTCTCCCTGAGCAGTAGTGGCGTAAGATGCGATCGTTACTATGACGTGATGTTGGAGAAAATGGAGCAAAATAATTGCTTGTCGACTAACTTTTCGTCTGATCATTTCTTGCCCTGTTGCAGATTTGGAAGAGGATAGTTTTTCACGATTGTTACTTTTTGTCATTTGCCATGTTGCAGACTCTTGTTCATGAAAGTAGTAGCAATAAGCAATCTTTACTAGTCCCTTGCTTTTGCACACTACTTACTTGAAATTTATTCTTTTCTTTCACTCTTTATTTTTATATTTTTATTTTAGGATTAGATTCACAAAGCAAACATACGTTTAAACATTTCTGGGAAGGAACTCATTACAAAACGAAGCAAAATGAGGGGAAATTGATTGTTTGAGCATTCGATTGCCCAGCATTTTAAAGTATTCTAATTCCAGTTCGTTTGATTGCCTAGAAAATGAGGAGAAAGGGTGAGAACATTTTTCTGGTTTGAAGATTACTTTAGGACTTCTTTCAAGTGGTTACCATGTCGCTTTGCTGCCATCAAATTGTAGAGAATAGGGGGTTTTGATTGCTTGAACCTTAGGCTGTGGAGGAGGTGTCGGTCGAGGGATTGGTGGTAATGGCGGTCACGGTGGTGCAGCGGCCAGTAAAAAGGCTAGTATTAATATTTTGTTAGTTATTTATTTATTAAAATTATTAAGACACCCTTCAAATCATTTTGTTAACTGCAGTATACTTAATAGCATAATCATTTAAGGCTATTTTCAAAAACTGGGAATCATCTGTGCTATTATTATGGTAAACCTCAGAGTCATCAGTCAAATATTTCCTAAATTTTAATATTCAAGTGTAAACAAGATTCATTCGTACTCTTTTTTTACTACATTCCAGCAACATCAATCGCATCCTTAGATTTTGTTCGAACAAAAACTTCAATCAAGCGAGAATCCTAATACACTTATGTTCGCTGTTGGACCTTGACAACCTTCTATTTATTTATTTTTGGCATTCTAATTCCTGCATCTATTAAAGTGGATAAAGATTGTGCTTGAGCACCTTGTATTCATAGTTGTGCCTGCGCAAGACTGCAAAAGATTACTAAATGTCACTGCTCATGAGCTTTCCAAGCATAGCTACAACGGCAAGAATTAACGGGAATAGCTAAAGAACTCGGTCAGTAATGTTAACAACCCTTTAAAATCATTGGATAGAGTACTGTGATCTCCTCTCTTTTGGTGTCAATCCCCCGACCACAGAAGCCAGTAACTTTTATCAACCCGATGGCCTAGTATCCCCAGAATTAACAAATGCAATGTATAATTTACTTCAACATTTAAACAGTAGCAGGTCTTTTCTTGTAATAGCTCTGCACCTGGCTGAGTAGAAAATCTGTAAAAATGTGCTCATAATCTGGCATCTTAGCATACCCTGCATGGTTCAAAAGAACTTGCTCAACCACAACCACCAGCATTTGGATCACAAATCAAAAACATAGTAACATATTCGGCTCTAATCGTCCTAGTAACTCAATGAATTTCAACATCCAAACACCACATTTGTGGTGATCGATGTGTTTGTGGGGGGAGAGAGGAGAGAGAGAGACTTTCTACTCAAGAATTCAAATTCAGAAATATCAGAAGCCTCACATGTTTCAAAAGCTCATAAAGACAAACACTTCACACACAAACAAACCCCACTAACCAGGAAAGTAGTTGATGTCAATGACATAAAAGACATCTCTCGTCCCATGCTCTCGAATCATATCAATGTTGAACAGCTGCAGGCCCTAAAAATTGCAGCACACTATTACTAAGAATTACACAACCAAACATATTACAAAACCGCTACCACATAGCTCAGCATGATAAAAAGAGGATAAAAGATTTACCAACCGACGACGGAGTTCCCTGGCAAGCCTTTCCAGCAAAGGTAGAGGAGGAAGCTCTGCAACAAAAAAATCCAGATTAAGCAGAGTGAGAACATAGGCCTGGAGATATATATTTTGAGGTAATATCTGCATGCCTCAACAAACTTAAATCACTCAACTGAATGAAGATTTCAAAGGAAAAAACCATTTTATGCAATTACAGGAGCCAATCTAAATATTCCCAAACTTAAGAGACCTTAGAGCAACTCGATCAGGCAGTTCCTTTAACATAACATGAGTCACTATCAGGTTAATCAGGACCACAAAAAAGGAGCTGAAATCCACAATGACACAACATTTATTTATTCTCTTGCTCGAATTCCATGAGATAAACACATTCACTATAATTGTGAACTCTAGGAAAATTAGTAAAAGAGATAACAGGACATATCTTCCACACAAACATCAGGGTTAACAATCTCACCAGCAATACCAGGGTCCAGATCTGCATCATCTGCAGAAGCAGCAGCAGATGAAACCCTTGGAAAAGGGATCACTCCAACAACTTTTGCAAGCTCACATTTACTGACATTAGGTAGAGAAAACCGCCTTACAACCCTTATAGCTTCCCCAACAATATAGATTTTAAAAAGAACACCTCCTACAATGGGACAAGTAGAACAACTTAAACTTCAAATTCAAGTACAGTGATGCTACATGAAATAATGAGGTTCAGGCACCAGATGCAATGCTGTACCATGATTAACAAACTCTTGTAGCACCAAGGGAGGTTCAAGTTCTGCGAGGGAGAATCTATCATAAGCAAGAAACAGTTCATGTGACTTGGGACTTCCATCCACTACTAGCGGTTTTGCAACTGAAGCAATAAATAAAGCAGGATAATAAGTAAATAAATACTCAGTTAGGACAGACAAAAGACAAAACAAAAACAGATTAATAATAATCGAATTCAGTCATCTCTCCTCAATCAAAGTATCAAAACTCAGGCATCTAAAACTAAAGTTTCCATAACACATCCCGGCCAGCTGATTGTACAAATTTTCCCAGGGTAAATTTCCAAACTACCATGGGTCTCCTACACCAAAAAAAAAATCCCAATGAATGCATCAGAGCTGGGAAACTGGATGAGGTTCTCTTCGCCATTCACATCAGTTCAGACTTACCAGTATACAAATGTCATGTATAAAGTGGCTACTGATGAACAAATGTAGAATAATATCTATAAAGTAAAGCAGCATCTCAACACCAAAACTGAAGACGATAGTCCGACAAAGAAAAAACATACCTATTGGCAATTTTAAACCAGCTTCAAACACTTCATCAGGAATTGATAACGGATCTTTAGTAATAACCATTTGTTTTGGAACACAAACCTTGCCTACAAAAAGTTCAATTGAACTATTATTCCCACCGAACCTACAGTTTCCAGAAAAACTATTGATGCAGCCTCTAAAAACTGGTTGCTACAGTTTAACAAAATACTGAAAAAAATTACCATGGCAATCAGACAAATTAAGATTGGCCACATCCTGAAGCATCGATTGCCGATTCCGTAGATGTTTTATTGCACCTGGAGGATCAAGGACAGCAACTTCTGGGTGTTTTTGCCTGTAATCCTTCAACAAAACAAGAAGCAAAGAAAAACAAGAGTACAAATGAGCCCCATTGCCTAGGCACATAATCAAAGACAAAAATATGAGTGCGTCTTTGTTGGTCTATGTATACAAACTGCACCACAACTAATAATTTTATGAAGTTGGCCAGATTCTAGAAATTTCATAGCCAAAAAAATTTTAATAGTAAAAGGAAAAGGCCACAAAATATATACGGCAAAGAACAAAAGTTTTGGCACAACTACATGATACACAAAATTTCCACGGCACTTGCCAAACTAAAAAGTCAAAAATATCAACAATGACCCAAAAGCCTGCTTTTGGTAAGAAAGATCATATAAAACCTCACAAAAATAATCATCAAGAAATCAGGAAAAAGATATCTATATAAGCATTGACTGATTTACAAGCATGAGAGAGAGAGAGAGAGAGAGAGAGAGAGAGTCCTAGCATCTTTCTATACTGCAACTAAATCAGGCTGTTTCAGAAGTGACCACTTTAAGCTTAATTATTCTCATGTTTTTCGTCATAATTGAGTTAAAGGAGCAGAGAACAAGGATTGAAAAATAGACAAGATATTGAGCAAATGTATAAGTTGTCTTTACAAAGAAGACATACTAAAGCACAAACAACCGTTTTCTACTTAATGGCCAAGTGTTATGGAGTAACACCATAAGCAGAACAGTACACAGACACCTACTTTATGATAGATATGCAATGCTTAGAAAACTAAAATTAAAGTGTGCTGTTAACATCATATATTAATGGAAGTAAAATGCTTTATTCTTAAATTTGACATATGAATGCATAATCCGGAGTTGACAAAGAATCAAAATAAAATTGATAGATTCTCTTTTCAGAAAGCTATTCGAGTCCATGACAAACAATAGTTTAAGCTCCAATGTGATCGATCTCTAATACCGACATTAAAGTTAAACCACCTATGCCAGCAACTAAGTCAAAAAATCCCCAAAAGAATGTAAGAAAAGAACCTATTAGCTACCCCACCACACCTACGTAAATCATCTTCAAAAAAGAAAATCCTCACTTGTCTGAATTCTTGAGGGACTGATTTCAACTATCTGATCATCACTCATGATGAGGAGAGCAAGTCTCTGCAAATTATGTCAGACAAAAATAAGTTTTAAGGTTGAGGAGATTCTGTTGCTAACCAATCACCGGTAGCTCATACTTATTTTCAAACATGAAGAAAATGACATAATTTATATTATATCATTATTTGAATGTGTATCAACTAAAAATCAAAAAGGAGAAAATAAATACAAAAGGACCATCAACCATGGGTCAAAATTCCTAACAAGCTTAGAAAATAAAAGAATAGAAACAGAAAGTTTGGGTGCACAAACCTCAATAACCTCGCACCACTCTTTTCCAGAGATCTGGAGGGAACATAAGGGTCATCAGGCATTAAATCTAAGTAAAAATTTCAACCACAAAAAAAGGGGAAAAAAATACCCTCGAGATGCAAACCAAAGGCCTGATGTCAAATCAAAATCGCTATGAGTAAAGTAACTAGTTACCGAAAACTTTTGGTGCATTAAGAGATTCTTGCAAGACATTTCTGGTGAAGTCTAGATTAAGAACCATCACTAACCTTATGTAATACAACATCAAAAGGACCTTGATCTGACAGCGGCCTGTTTAGATCAACGGCAGAGAATATTATCCCCTTATTTCTGCAGAAAGAAAAAATTTACTCCAGTCTTCATTATTGAATGTTGAAATCAACATGCTTGAAGCTTAAACTATCAAAGAATCAAAATTTTTTTTATCAGACTAAGGTATGCACCCAGAATAGAACATCTCAACAATAATTATTGTAATCTTATTCCACAACAAAGAGATGTCCAAGCATACCAACTTAATGCCTATTAACTATTTTACTAATGTTTCAAAGGCAGAAACAACAGATAAAAAGAATTAGCCAGCATCTTTCTTTTCATCTTAGTTACGAAAATATGGATGAACTTTAGGTTAATGTTTTACCACATAACATTCTTCATGAAACAGCATCCATCAACAATCTTAGATATTATAATACACGATAAATGAGTAATACTAATAGATATATCAAGTAAACTTCAAGCTGTACCACCACCCTTCAGGGTCTCATCTTATAAAAATCAATGCTATGATGTTATAACGGCAAATCGGATAAATTATTCAGAATTTTATTAGACATTCTACTACAAACGTAAAGTTCACTCTTTACTTAGATGCTCAACTTCTGCAACAAAAAATTGCAAGGTGGAGCTGAAAATTCATTTAAGCAAAATCAGATGCGGTGCCAGCTAATGATGAGCTTGATTGTTTCAAATCCTAGTAAAACATCATTCATGTTACGTTGGGAGAGGATTGGCTAATAATTATTATAAGAGAGCAATACAGGTTTTGCTAAAATACGATATCCAACTACAAAACAAAAGCATTATACGTTTGACCTTAACGTCTTCACTTAAGACTAATCCAAAAAGGATCCAAAAGGTATATGTGACGGAATATTCCCACACAAAGATTGGGAAAAAGACTCCAAGTTCCTGATACGCAAAACTGAATTGTGACTAATAAGTCAAGCATCAATATAAAAATGGAATGATCTTTATATACACAAGAAAAGGCGCTTTTGCCATAATTGTATCCAAGACAACCAAAACTAAAAAACAAAAATCAGACTATTTTTCCCCCCTACCCATATTCATAAAAACCTATAAAACAACAAAATCTCACCAATTTTATTGAAAGTATATAAAATAAAAATATAGACAAGAAACTAAGCACCAACCCAACAAGAGAAACTGAAATTCATAACTAAAAACATAGACCAAAAGCATTACCAACCTTAGAAAAATCCACATAGCCAAGAATTCAGCAATTATTAAGCAACCCCACCAAAAATAAATGCATAAGTAAAAAAATAAAATAAAACTAGAAACCCATAATTAGCTATACATATATCAGTCTCTAGTTCATGGTACAAAGACAAAATGCAAGAAACATCAACAACAACTAAATATTAGTGCAATACTGAAACGGGGATTTGAGTATCTGTTTGTATATACTTAGCCAAGACTTCAAGCTTTGGTTGCAAGAAACTCTTCTTCTTCTTAGAAGTCAAGGCATAGCCAACAACAACAAGCTTTTGCAGCTGCAAATTTTTACTCTCTTTCTCTTCTTCATCTCTTTCTTCAGGGCGAGAGATTTCTCCGTTCAACCTCATCTCAACTCCAAAACCCTAATTTCCAAACTCCAAAAACTAATCTTTTCTTCCCCTTCCGCTTTGAAGATTAACCAACCAAGCAAGCAAGAAAACCAAAACAAAAATAACTAAAAATGAAAACTTTAAGCTTTTCTTAGCTTGAACTCTCCAAAATAATAACAGAAAGAGAGAGTTTGTTTGAGTGTATATTATGGTTGTTTGAGGATTTGAAGAGAGTAACGAGTTGGGCTTTTGTGAAGGAACTGAACAATCTTGCTTTGCAGTGCAGAGAAGGGGAGAGAGAGAGAGAGAGAGAGAGAGAGAAGCGAAGAGAAGATTTTGGGGTTCAAAGGGAGTTAATTAATTATTGATAAAAAGATTATGTTTTTATCTTCCACTTAACCAGAAGATTTGGAAGCTTCTCTTCAACCGAATAGATAATCACAATTAGATCCCCCAAGATTTCATTTTTCAACCTTAAGATGCCTAGGATTTCAGAAATTATATATTTTTGACTAACCATCAAAATATAACGGTAATCTTAGTCAAATCAAACAAACTCGTTTGTTTTGTACCATTTCTTTCGCAATATCTCAAAGCTCACAAAAAACAAAACACAAAAAAATAAAAACCTCAAGCTGCGTAACATCATCCTAAATTGTCCTCTTAACTCTTTTGACTCTTACTCTCACAAATCTTTAATATGGGGTTTATGGATCAAATCTCTTTCCATTACCTTTTGAAACAAATTATTTATATGCGTAATATATGTATTTGTTATATAACTTTAACATCTACGTGTCATTTATTATGTTCAATCATATTATTTAGGATATAAAACTCGAGATGAAAACTCATTATCTATAATATTATTCTATTAAAGTTATTGAGTCGGACTATTGTGTAAGCATATCTCTAGATTCAATATTTTACAAAACTTTAAAAGTAAGTTGCTAATTTTAAAAAAATTAAATTTTTTTCTGAGTTAGTGTGGGATTTAGTATTTACTTACAAAAACTATCCAAGTTTGTTTGATTTTGTTGTGTAATTTGTTATTATATTATTTTTTATTTTTCATTGTTTAATACTTTTGTGTGACATAAGTTCGTACACTATTATTTATACCAATAATTTGTAGTATTATTTTTTTTTCTTATTCTAAAGAAGATAATCTTTATTGATTTTTAAATCTTTGTTTGAAGGTTAGTATTATAGTATGATATGATATATCAAGTTTATCAAGCAGATATTTATAAACTAATTATTAAAATAAAAACGAGAAGGTTTGTTGGTGCCCAACCCTATCTTGGCGCCTTTGATTTTTTATTGATTCTGTCTCTGTCTTATTATAATTGTCAAGTGGTAACACTTATCAAGGCACAGAAATTGTCTTAAAGAAGAACTATAAAAAACAAAGAACAAGGAAAACATTACAAGCCAAAACCCTTTGAATAAAAAAGAAATAGTTCTCTTTAAGGTGCTTTTAGCAATTGAAGCTTATAATAAACAAGAATGAAAATTTTATCTTAAAGCATCTCTCAATCTTCCACCATAGCTTCCTCAAAAGTTTTTTTTTTTCCTCCATTCAAATATGTTTCTCTAAGAATTATTAAAATATATTTTATGAAAAAGCTTCATCTGTTCTTTGATATTTAAAATCGTTGTAGTTTACTTCAACTAAGCATCTATTCATGCGTTAGAATGTCCTAACTTTTTCAATATTTAGTGGGTACAAGTTAATTAGTATAATTTTTTAGGTTTTCTTAATAGAAGTGGGGACTTGGGGGAATCTCCCTCAACTCACATTGGGATTGATAACGGTATAATTTATATTTGTAAATTTGAAAACAAAATAATATGTTCTAAAAATAGTTGAAAATGCTTTCACAATTGAATATATATTAAAAAAAATTTACTAATACAACCATTTTACTAGGAAGGACTTCATACATTCAAACACTCCACATAAACTAATTGATATTGCTGCATGCCTTTCACATCCATATCTTAATTTTGTTAAATTTAGCATTACTTTAATCTATGGGTGTTCACGGGTCGGGTCGGGTCTTCTCATACCCGATCACAACCCGTACTGTTCAAACCCGATTATTTTAATCCGATTCGGGTTACTATTCAATACCGACCCGACAAAAACCTGATCAACCCGATCGGGTCATATCGGGTTTAATTTAATTAGGACAAATATCCAAACCCGATTTGCAACCCGACACTGTTTAAACCCGATTATTTTAACCCGATCTGAGTCACTATTTAATACCGACCCAAAAAAAAAAACCCGACCAACCCGATCGGGGTCGGGTCGGGTTGGATCGGGTCAGGGATTTTTGAACACCACTACTTTAATCAAATTGTATCACATCAATTTACATGATTTAGTATAATATCCTTACAAGTAAGTTTATTTTTATTTAGAATGCTTATGCCAAACATTAAATTTAACCCATACCATAATCCCATTGGATTCCATTCACATGCCTTGATATGCAAAGAAAAATTGCATATAACATCTTCAAGTTTGTAGTATTCTCTAATTCCATGAAAGTGGAAGTAAAAAATGTTGTCTTGATTGTAAAAGATAGAAAGCAAACATGTGAAGGCCTCTCATTTTAGGTTATTGTTTTTGTCAATTTGGGAATTGATCATTTTCATTTAACAATATTCAAACCAAATACGATGTAGAAAATTTCTTTCAAAACCTACCAAATGGATATTATATATATAGTTGTATTCATTTTTACTATTTAGGAATATACTGCCTTTATTTGCCCACATATCCTTAGAATATGCTTGGAGTTAGGCCAATTGGTTGGTGATTTGGACCACCATTCAATTCTTCTTGTCTTGTGAAGATTTTTCATTTTGTTGTAAAATATTAATTTAACACCTGCTTAAAATATTATTATTAAAAGAAAATTTTCAAACACACGCATAAGAAACAAAGTTATATTTGAGTAGTACCTAAAAATGCTTTTCTATATGACATTATGATACAATGACATAGTCCAGGGTAGATATAATGATATTATTATTTAATTAAGTCCTTAATTATAAAATTATTTCTTTGGTGATTTCCACAAGTTTGGTAACCAAATAACCTTTTTTACTCCTTTTGACCGACCCTTTACCCATCTCAATTATAAAAGCAATATCTTTAGTTTATTTCATTGGGAAACATAATAGTAAAATTCTAAAATAATCAAATCCCAATTTCCACTGAGTGCATTAGATAAACATTTACAAAAGCAATATAATAAGATATGATTTTATGGAGAACACCCAAGTGGCTTTTCCATTAAATGTCCCAAAATATTTAAAAATTCTCCTTGGTTTTGGAACACACAAGAACTTAAAATAATCCCCACATGATATTGATTGACGTATGAAAATTATTAAATATCTTGGGCTTGTTATAATATTCTTTGGTGGGGCAAGAGCAATGCAATTGAGAAGAAATTTCTGTAAGTAAGCATTATATATATATAGTATGAATTAAATATTGAAATATAAAACTTGCATGATCTAAAAAGAAAAGTAACAATATTGGTTAATATTATAATCGATGGACAATAATTTTTGAATCAATTTGTATTAAAGTATATATAAACAAAATAATTCAATGGAACGATTACTATACATAAATAGATAATATTTGAGGCCAATTGGAGAACGACATAGTATGTTCCAAATCCATAAAACTCATGTATTAATTGGAGAGGACAAGAATTCTTATTGGATTATTTTGCAGATGTTAGTTTCATACTCTACGTGGGCAAAGAATGCTAATGCTATCAATGTCAACTTGACTTAGGCATTGCATGGCTTATAATTTATAAATCCTTTAGCTAATTATTGTTGAGTCGTGCATTGGATAGTTAAGGGAAAGTCGTTGGGTATATAAAAAGGTTGATCATCCACTCATTAGTTAGCTTTTAAAGTGTGCATCTGAATAATCTTTCAAGTGATGTGATGAGTCCCACAATGGACAATTGTTAAGTCATACATTAGATGGTTAAGAGTTGTCTTAGATATATAAAGAAAATAAGAGACTGTTAAATCCCACATGGGATGGTTAAAGAATGTCTTAAGATATACAAAGAGGTTGGTCACTCAACCTATTAGATATAAGTTTTAAACTTTCAAGTTAGTTTGTTAAACAAGTTGATAATATTAAAATACAAGTGTCAACTTATTGAGCAATATTAGATGTGTTTTGAACAATTAATACTGAATACTTTTTAAATAAAACGTCAAGTTATTGAACAATTTATTGAAATCTTAGATGACATAGTTTATGTTTGTTTGTATTGGAGAATTAGAGGTATGATTTAAATTTTTTGTAATATGGTTAGATTGATAAAGTTTTAAAAAAAAATCCAAAACCAATAATGATTGTCAAAATACTTAGTAATATCGTGAAAATCGGAGTCAAAATAAATAAAATAACAAAATATAAGAGTGCAGATGAAAAGATTCAAAGCATGGAGCGCGAAAGTGTAAGAGAGTTTTATTGCTTTCAACTTGAGAGCTCGGCTTGTGCTGTTAATCCTATATACACGTTTCATTTAAGCCCAAGGCTTCTTCCTTATAGTAATGGACCGTCCTATCATCCAATTGAAATTAGCTCAGCTCATACCCGTGTGGAAGAAACCAAAGATGCTAAGCCTTGTGCCACAATTTGATTTAGCCAACAAATATGCTGGGTGGCATGGAAATGAAAATGGTGGAATTCCACATAAATAATACTCCCCTTCCAAATTCACCATTTTCAAATAATTGTATTTAACCTCTCTAAAGAAAAATCTAGTGATATAAAAACCTTAGAAAAGAAATACAATTATAAAATAAACTGAAAAGTGGTGTTGGACTGCCTGCCTCGTTAAAAACCTTGTCAGGAAAACCCATTGCGAAAAAACTTAGTTTAAGAGAAAAAACTTAGTTTAAGAGAAAAGAGTACAATGCACATGTATCTAGGATATGCTCCCTTTGGTACTCCCCCAAATAAATATTTATCTGATAAATTCTCCCCCTAAGAGTAACAAAAATTCCTATCGCCAAATAAGTTTTGTAGGGACCAGGAAGGTACTTAAAATCTGTATAGCCAATTAATATCATATTCTGCATCAATATCCTTAGATAAAATAATTCTAAATCTATGGTTTTGCAACTGTAGCATAAAATATATTTAAATTCTATTTATGATGTCGTTAAGTTTTGCAAATCTATAAAACCCGATATTCGATCTTCAGTAAGAGATTTATGGTACTTCAAGACCAAATATTTTCTCACAATCTTTGGTTCTAATGAACAATATTTCATATGTATTATGCTTGATCTACAAGCCGATAAAATTCATGATATGATGTACACTATTGTAAACATAAATCCAGATTATTCTCGTATAAGGTTCCCTGTAATCTCATAAGATATATATTTCTTGGAACTACTCTACATGCTCCAAGCAACTCAAATCCTTTATGGATTTCCTGAAAAATATTAGCATTTAATAAAACATATTAGTGTGCAATAACAAATCAAATCATGTCCTTTCAAGGATTTTCTTGTAATAGGTTAGCATATGGTATACTATATTAAAATGCAAAAACGAAATACAACAGTGCATGTTAATTATTTAAGGACTGATACTTAATCAAGTAGCTAATTTTAATTGTATCCTTTCCAAGGGAATAAATTTTATCAGCTAAGGTTTCTTATAGGTACCAACTCAAGCTAAATGCTTCCTTTCCACTTGGCCATTCAATCTTTTTTTGCGTTCATTAAGGGCCCGTTTGTTTATCACCACTTATCAATTAACACTTTTAAGTGTTTAGATTTAAGTCTTAAAATTTTTGTTTGTTTTTATATTTAGCACTTATTTTAAGTGATAAATCACTTAATTGAAAAAGTGAAAATGCATCACTTTTTCTAACCACTATTGTCTAAATGAGGTGTTAAAAATTTTATGCCATAAATATCCCTACATATTAAAATAATATAAATTTTATCAAATTTTCTAATAATTATTGTCTAAATAAGGTGTTAAAAATTTTATTCCATAAATATGAATATATATTAAAATAATATAAATTTAATTAAATTTTTATTTAAGAATATTATTTTAATTTATTAAAAGGTACAATTTTGGTATATTTGTGATTGTTTTAGTATTTATTATCAAATTGTTATATTATTTATTACTATATTTATAATTACCACATTAAAATATGATAAATATTTTTTATAATTGGTAAAATTTCATTTATTTATATTAATATTTCAAATTAATTAGTTAATAATATGTTGAATAATAACTATTGAAAAATTTGATATCATTACAAATAGCGAGTTTTAAAATAGACAATATATTTGATAAAAGTTTATTAAATATTATAAGAACAGTTTTATTGAAACTTCAAAAGTTATTTATTAGATTGATAAGAATATTTTATTTTATTTAATAGTGTAAATTTAAAGTAAAAATTAATATTTAATATTGTCAATTAAAAGATCATATTTGTTTTTTTCTTTTTAAGTTTCTGAAATGGAAAACATTTTAATTAATAGAATTATTTTTTTATGATTCAAAATATGGTTCGCAAAATGTAATGGATAAAACACTACTCTTACAATTTTTTTTATACAAATTGATATGGCTTAAACTTGATCTAATTATTGGAGGAATGAATTTTAAAAATTGATAATATTAATGATATAGTAGTTTTACAATAATATCATATGAGTTTATATAATATAATATTAAATATTTAAATGAAAAAGAATTTTTATTTAATTTTAGTTAACAATTATTTTTTAAAGATTGTAAGAAATATAATATTAATTATTTAAATGAAAAAGAATTTTGACTTAATTTTATTAACTATTTAATTTTTAAATTATTGTATAAATATAAATATAAACATTGTATATTTTAATAAGGATAAAAAAGTCACATTAAAGGTAAAATATTCTCTTATCACTTTTTTAAGTGGTACCTAAAAAAGTAAACAAACATTCTATTAAATGGTGTAAATTAAGTTCTAAAGAGTGTTTAGATCTAAAAAGAGTTAAGTGATTGAAACAAACACCACCTAAGTGTGGCTAATAACCACTTTTCATGATTTTAGTAGCCACCGCAAATGAGAAGATCTTATCAAGGATCATCTCTTCTTGATTCTACATCTAATAATATATAGAAATTTCTTAATTAGTCTCTCCAAGACTCAAGCCTCACCCAAGGCAAAAGAGAATTTCTCTATTTGTCTCATCAATGACTTTAGCCTTCTCAAGAGCTTTTAGCATACTCATTATCACTTCCACCACAAGAGCCTTGTTTGAGTGCTTCTATCACCTTTTGAAATTAATGTCTCTACTAGGAGATTTTGTTCTAGAGTGTGGAATTTGATTTTCTCTTCAAGGGAAATGAGATCTTCTAATTCAACAAATTTGCCACTCTTTGAGGTAGAACAAACAAACTATTCAATGCCTTTTAAGCATCCTTGAAGTAAATGGACCAGTAGAAATAACACTTTAATTGGCATCATAATGATTGGTACATCAATCTTTGATTTAATTTCCTCTTCTAGGAAATGCTTCTAAATTCAAATCATGCTTATAGCATATAATAAATAAATTAGCAATTTGGCTTGTAAGCATTTGCTGTCTTTAAGACAGATTATGCAATAGAAGTTCTAACCATATTGAAATATTTATAATATATGCATAGATGACATAGTTGATGCTATGATGCACATAATATATTTACAAAATATCAGAATCTTCAAGTCTTCTTGATGGATATCTTTATAAATAATTTTGTTGTTCGATGAACTTTTGGTCCAAAATCATTATTTTGACATGATATCCACCGATTCATATATCTTCAAATCTCAATTTCGATGCTATAATCTTCATCAGTTTTACAAGATTTATTTTGTAAATCTTTATCATCTTTCTTGACTTCATGAATTTACGACTTCAAAAGGTTTTTCTTGTCATTTCAATGATCACAAATTTGTAATTACTTCTAAAGCATTCCTCAAATTGTCAACAACATTTTCAAACTTTAAACCATGTCTTCAAGTATATTTGTAATTATCATAATACAAACGTTCACTTTAGGAACATAATTAACAACAACAAGATGTTGTTCTTCTTGAAGATTAGAAGAAAATAAATCAATATTGAATTTTTTTAGTGATGCTCTCGATATATCTCAATCATAATTAATTTTGAACATAAAAGTAAACAATCTCTTACCATCTATTCTTCCCTGGTCATTTCTTAAAGACAAAAACTCCAATTCTGATATGATCTTGAGTAGTCATGAGTTGTCTTCAAAATTAATTCATAATCATAAAATCTTGAAATTTCAAATTCCTCCAACAGCTTTGAGCTTGAGAAGAATTATATATTTTCAATGATTGAATACTTCTCTGAATTCTTCTAGAAAATTAGTAAGTCTTCACTTATAAAATACTAATCAGTCTTCAATTTTAGTCTTCAATTTTTTTTTTATAAAACAACGTAGATAAAATCACAGCTCTTGCTTTATCTTGCATTGATGCTTGTTTCTTTAACTTCTTTAATCAAATGATGTAAAAGAAATTTTTTTTTTCACATATGTGTCTTGATACTTGTTGCTCATAATAAATATCTCTTTATGTCTTCATTGAGTGTTTTGAAGAATTTTCATATTTGCATTTTCCAGTAATTCTTGGACATAACAAAAAGACAATGACAATAACATGATATAAATATACAAACATCCTATTTTTTTTATATAAAAAAATTTAACACAATGACAATCACAAAACATTCTTGTAAGAATAATTATATAAAATAAATCACATAAATAACTGCACACTTACATAGCCATGTTATGCTGATAACATATTGTGAAAATTGGAGTCAAAATATAAGAATGCACGTAAAAAAATTCAAAGCATAGATAGAAAGTGTAAGAGAGTTTTAATGCTTTCAACTTATGAGCTCTTGGCTTGTGCACGCAATCCTATAATTTGGTACAAGTTTCATCTATGCCTAAGGCTTCTTATTTATAGTAATGGCCCGCCCCCATCATCCAATTGAAATTAGCGAAGCTCATGCCCATGTGTGAGAAACCAAAGATGCGAAGCCTTGTGCCACAATTTGATTTAGCCAACAAATATGCTAGGTGGCAACAAAACGGAAATGGTGGAATTCCATCGTACACAATAAGTAACATTTAGTAATGATATGTTTTTGACATAAAATTTTCTTATCTCAAAGAAAAAGAAAATGAAAAGGCGAATACATGTTCCTTGCTCTAAACAATTTTCACAGGGAAAATTTCTTCCCCCTGGCGTTTACAAAAATGTTTTTTATCTGGGTTTTTCATTATTATAATTTACCCTCTCAATTTGAATTGGGTATGTTAACTCAAACGGTACTACATCCTCTAAATTTGAAAAATAACTTGAGTACAATAGTTATATTCATACAGTTCCCGTTTATTTAGTATAAAATTATAAATTCATATATGAAAGTTATAAATAAATATATAAAAATTATAAAATTATAAATAAGTATATAAAAATTATATATTTATTTATTAACTATTTTTATATATTTGATTACTATTTTTATACAAATGAACAATTATTGTATATATTCAGCATATGTCCAGGCCCAGCACCTAAGTTTGTCAGAAGCAGCACGGGGGAAAATTTTCAGAGGATGACTGGCAAACCCTTTTAACAACTGTTACAAGGATAAAATAGTAATATATAATTTATAATTTTAGAAAATATAAATCAAATAATTTATTTTAATTTTTTAATTAAATAAATAATTAATAAATTTTATATTTAAAATTCACAATCAACTCCGCGTCCTCTTTCTCCCATCATCTTCCTCCTTTTACCATCTTCCATCATCCAAAATTAGAAATATATATTAAAATCACTCATAAAAACCAAACCACCGCCAAGCTTCGACGCCATCTACACAAGCCGGCCATCTAATCTCCACCTCCACAAAAGCAATGTAGTACAGAAATCTCCAGTCTAAATGAAAATGTAGAAAACGGCGAGGTCTAAGCAACACCTCCTTCAACGACGACCAAATACCGAGGCCGTCGTCTCTGCTTGCCGAATGGAACTCCTATGCTGCAGCTTCTCAACAGGACCCCGATTCCAATACATTCGATCCCCAATCTGCCGTTTGTACAATCACTAATCCGGCACTTTCAACGTATAATATTACGTTAAAACATTTCACTTTCTGCTTGTTATGCATGTTTATGTGAATAGTGATTGGAATAATTTCAGTTCTTATGATATTCTGATTGTGATTGGATTTGGATATTCGTTCTTAGAAAAACTAGGTGTGTGGTGGTTGATGGCGGCAGTGTTTGGGGTTGGGATGTGGTGGTAGAGGAGGGGATTTGGTGATGGTGAAAGGCCGGTAATGGTGAGACGTTGGTGATGTTTTATCCCCGTTGCGCCGCGGCCGCCACCCCCCTCCCCTCCTCCAACCCAAAAAAAACTCCCAAAAAGCTGCATATTCCAGTGTCCCGAGAACAGACTCCCAAGGAAATACTAAAGTGCTAAAGTGCTTGTTTCCCTCCAAAAAGGGAATATTTTCCATAAGTCGAATTAAAAATTTTTACACGAATTTTCAAGTTAAGGCTACCATGATGGTGAAGAAATGGCGATCGTGAAGTTGTGTGATGGTGGAAGTGATGACGGGCTTCAGTAGTTAGGTTAACCTTAGTTTGGTTTACAATTTAACCTTAGTTTAGTTATGTGGCAAATAACATTAATTGTGAGCTGACTTTATCTGACTTTTTTTGGATCATTTTTATCCCATGAAAATTTGTTTTCGATTTTGCCCTTACGCCGTTTAAGTTAACAGTTTCAAATTGAAATTAAGGGATAAATTGCAATTTTAAAAATCACTAGGGGCCATTGGTAATCAGCTAGACCGAGGAGGGAAAACAGAAATATCCCTTTTCATAGTCAATAAAGTCAGAAAAGTGTAAAAGCTAGGCAAAATCCAAATCACAAGATCACCGACTCGACTATTCAAATTTCTGAAAAAACTTGCCACAAAACTTACGGCTTTAGTCACAGTATATCGATTATACGGTATATCATTTTTTTTAATTTTTATAATTTTTAATATAAAAATTATAAATTTTTATATAAAAATCGTAAATATAGAGTATAAAAATTGTAAATGAAATTATTTTTGATTTTTTGTAAACTAATATAAAAATTGTAAATCATTATATAAAAGTCGTAAATATGAATTTATAATTTTTTTTCACATTTACGATTGTTATATAAAAATTTATATTAAATTTATAAAAAATTGATAAATAATATATCGATATATCAGAAATATCAGATATACCGGACCCAAAACTTACTGACTTTTCGATGTCACCGCGAAGTCCAACGAAACAATTTAAAGCGCTTCTCACCACTCATAGATTTGCTGCAGCAGTGGACCACCTGACAAAACACTCTGAATGATTTTTCGCTTCTCATGCTTGTACCTCAATTCCCAGATTACCCTTCTAAATGTTATAATTTAATGATTCTACACTAAAAACAATACCCCTATTTAATGATCAACAACGATGTTCATATAGTGAGTCATATGATATACTAATAGATTAATTGCAAGATCGATAACTTAACTTTACGTTGTATGAGAATATTTCAAAGTTTATCATACATTTCCTTTATAGTTAACCAAAAATTTTGACAAAAGTAAGAAAAGTGTGTTATAATTCTCAATGGAAACAAAATTTAGAGCTAATAATATTTATGTGCTTTCATGTTAGCAATATATAACATGTAATTATCATATATTTCAAAATATTTTATGACTAAGTAAAGAGAAAATGCAAAATATAATCAAATGGAGCAAGTGATTTGAGTTTTTGAATATTTTAATATTTACCCATTGAACACTAATTGAGTTAACGAGGTAAAATTGATCTAGAATTCGATATCTTCTTTAATTCTTATTAAATATTACTAAACAATCAAATGAACAGTAAATAAATTATGGAGTTGTCAACCCTATTAACAAGTTGTTTGTTAAGTATTCATTAGTTTGATAATTAAGAGAGAGACATCGTATAAAAACAAAATTAAAATTTGTCTAGAGATTCGGTATGTCAAATTTAAAAAAGGTAAGGGTTTATCCCGTTTTAGTTTTTTTAAATAGATCATATTGAAGTAAAAATTTTAAAAATAGAGTTTTTATTAGAAAGTTATTTATTATTTGATAATATAAATATAAAAAAATTGATAATTGAATTACTAAAAAAAAAGTCTTATTAAAAATAAATAATAAGGTAAAAATTTTAAAATAAAACGAGGGATATCTTTAATGTTTTATTATTTAAAAAGCTATAAAAAAGTTTATTAAAAAATCCTTAAATTTAGATTTTTTCTAGTAAATATAACAAAGCTTTTTTAACTACTTATATAAACATTTATTAAATGTATCAAACGCTCTGTAATAATAATTGCAAGGTGGAAGACTCCCCCCTCACAATGTACAACCCTTTTCAGCAGCAGATCCTAAAACATCCCTAAATCAAAGTGGACCACGACGCGCTGCACGCATATCAGACATGGCATGTTGTTATTGGCTAGACGGACAACCCTAATTTATGGGGGTAGTTAGACCGTTAAAATTAGGGGGCTTACGGCTAACAACTGGTGCCATTACCGCTCTTTTCCCACCTACCAACGATTTCAAATAAATTAATTTAATGCACAAAACCCTAAGCACTCACACACGCAACACTACACTACAGTAGTTGACTCACTGTACACAGGCAGACCACCCTGTTTTGTTCTTTTGTTTTGTTTTATTTTTATTTTTCTTTTGCTTTGTTTTCTTAACTTGATTTTTTAAACTATTAATTATTTATTATTCTAGCTCCCCTTTTGCTTGGAACAAAATTGATTATTGACGGAGTCTTCAATCCAGATCCATCGACAATATCAACTTCTTGGACAGTTTTATCACTATTTATACTTTGCACTGTTAAGTTTCAAGCCTTGTTCTTTCATTGGATTTTGATCAAATTAAGAGACTTAACTTTCACGTTCAACTCATTATGTTAGTGTCAATGGCTGTTGCAAACGATTCAATCCTTTCACGTGGTCTGCTTATTACAAGAAACCCCAGTAACGGTTTCAAGACGCCGGTTCAGGTTGCTGCCAGCCCAGTTCTTGCAAAAGGGTTCTCTTGCAGTGGAAGGACAGGGAGCTTGAAGTGCAAAGTTGGGGCTGAAGTTCGAGCGGAAGTGCAGGAGAAGAGTGGTTTTGATGGTTTGAGTTTGGTGTTTGATGTGGTTTCTGAAGGGGAGCTGAGGGAGAAGGGGTTCATGGGGATGAGGAAGACCAAGATTGTTTGTACTATTGGGCCTGCTTGTTGCTCGGAGGAGGATTTGGAGAAGTTGGCACTGGGAGGGATGAATGTGGCTAGGCTCAACATGTGTCACAACTCCAGGGAGTGGCATCAGGATGTGATTAGGAAGATCAAGAGGTTGAATGATGAAAAGGGGTTCTGTGTTTCAGTGATGATTGATACAGAAGGTAGTCAGATTCATGTGGTTGATCATGGTGCTCCTTCCTCTGTCAAAGCTGAGGTATATAACAAGAACCTCCTTGGCTTGGCTTGATTTACAATGTTACATGTTGTTTAATTGATTAGGGAAAACATTATTATTGTCTTCAATTTTCTATAACATGTGTCGTTAAATCATAGGATAACATGTAGTACTTGCAAGGAATAGAGGATGGTTTGATTTGCTAATTTGCAATAATCAACTTGTTAGATAAATGGTAGGTCGTAAACATAAATTGAGGTTATTGTACATTGACAATTATGTTCTTTTATTGTTATAAATTTTCTATTTTAAGATAATGGAAGGTTCTTGTCAATATGAGTCATCAAGATGGTTCAATCTGGTTAATAGTTTTAATGGGTTGGTTTGTATTTATTATTTTGTTGAAAAAAATTACAATTTTTATGTTTCCGTTTCTTTACATATTGGGATCAGGAACATTCAATATGGTTATTTACTGCTCAAAAATTTGAGGGATCTCGTCAACTAACTGTTCAAGCAAAGTATGAAGGTTTCTCTGAAGGTAGTGAAGAAATTGATAATTGCGTCAATAATCAATTTGTTGTATAACATTTAATCTCTATTTCAACAAATTCTCATGTTTGGCACTTGGCAGGTATTGAAGTTGGTGATGAACTTGTTATTGATGGTGGAATGGCAAGCTTCAAGGTGATTGAAAAAGTTGGTACTGACTTGCATTGCCAGTGCACAGACCCTGGTCTCTTCCTACCCCGAGCAAAGTTGAGCTTTTGGAGAAATGGCAAGCTAGTGGAGAGAAATAATGGGCTTCGTACCTTGTCAGCAAAGGTGGAATCATATGCTTATCTGTTAGAGTGTTGCTATATAGAAGATTATATGTTATCAGCATTTTTCGCTCTAGAATATTGGCCAGAGTGTGATATGGAAGAAATTCTTCTTTTGTCTCGAACAACATTACCTAATAGAGTTCAAACCTTCTATTAGATTTATTTTTAGAATAAAATCCAAAAGGAAAAATATGTGTTCTTTTTGTCTCATGCTTGCCCTGTCTCAAGCTTTGTACTCATAGATTATAGGCAGAGAAAAGAGAAATAAGTTATGGTCAAGAATTTCTTATATACATTATGTGTTCTTTTAAGTATTTGGAATTCTAACTTTTCTTAGAAATTACAAATTAATCTTTTATTGACAGACTAACAGGCTAGCTGCTAGCGGATGTCTTTATAAACTATCTTTAGTAGAAACAGGTCATCTTATTTCTGTATATATTGAAGGTGTTGGTCATATGATGTCACATAATATATTATGACAGGCCCCTCCATTTAATATATTGATGCCAACAATTTAAAATTTTCATTTTCATCTCTACAGGATTGGGCTGACATTGAGTTTGGAATTTCTGAAGGTGTCGATTTTATAGCCATGTCATTTGTAAGCGATGCTGATTCTATCAGGCATTTGAAGAATTACCTTTCCAACAAATCACCAAAGTAAGAAAGTAGACATAACCTACTAGTACAGCCCATTAACACCTGCTGCTTGAATTAAACTCATCTTACTCCTCTCATTTCTTTTCTAAGTCTCTCATGTCTTTTTAGGTTGAATTTCTGTACTAGTTGTAGATAGGAGTTGTGGTTTCCCAAATGATGCCATATGTATATTTGAATGTACTAGACAGTTCACTTCTTTATAGAAAGTTATCCACTTTCTAGTCTAGTCCATCAGTCAAATTACTGTGTGACCATGAATTAGAAGCGAAACAATATTCAAAAGAACTCCCTTATGTGTGTATGTATGTGTGTAAAGAATTTTCTTCATATGGTGAAGTTTTTGAGGTGCAAATATTGAATGAATTGTAGATTGTTAAATAACAGAATAACTTTTCTGTTATTTAACACATGCAACATGTCATCTGGTTACTGACATCTGATATACTATCTTTAATAATCAATAGAATTGGAAGATAGATTTTCTTCATTTTACCAAAACTATTTCTTTATGCCTATGAATACAAGTTTTATCAGTAAAATATCTACCAAGAAAATCCATTTAGATCCTTGGCTTGATAGAAATTAAAATAGTTCTAGGCATCTTTAGAATTTCAAGTGTAAAAGATGGATAAATGTCATTTCAGGGCCATAAGAGTACTGGCAAAGATTGAAAACCTGGATTCCCTTCTGAAATTGGAAGAAATTGTAGAAGCTTCTGATGGAATCATGGTGGCTCGAGGTGACCTTGGAGTTGAAATCCCACTTGAACAGATTCCAACAGTCCAAGAGGAAATTACGAAGGTGTGCAGGAAACTAAACAAGCCAGTGATTGTAGCTTCACAACTTCTCGAGTCAATGGTCGAATATCCAACACCAACACGTGCTGAGGTAGTACTCTACAGCTAGTCTTATGTTGCTGTTATTCTGGCTATTTAAGTATTGTGTGCTAAGCAGAGAACATTTCCGTCTAATAGTATCTTCTTTGCATGATTAGGTTGCAGACGTTTCTGAAGCAGTTAGACAATTTGCTGATGCCTTGATGTTGTCTGGAGAATCAGCAATTGGACCATATGGACAGAAGGCCATATCTGTCTTGCGGATGACCAGCAACCGAATGGAATTATGGAGTCGTGAGGAAAACCGACAAAGTGCTCTCCATCAGCATCAACTAGGAGTATCACTACCAGATCGCATTGCTGAGCAGATATGTAATTGTGCAGTTGAAATGGGTATTGTCTACTTTTTCCTCAACATTCCATATTTAAATTATGCTTCAATGAAATGTACCTATCTGTCAACTCAACCATCAATATTAATAATCCTAACTTGTCAAACATCATCAATGCATCTTATAACAAAGTATATCAATTATATCAATTACGTCACTTAAGCCCATGGTAAAGATAGGGCATAAATTTGTCGGTGCATGCTAGTAAATTGAGAATCATGTGGAATACATTTAAGAGACTTTTTAAGTGTGAAATGAACTTATAAGAACATTGTTATGGCAGCAACCATCAATTCCATTTATTCTAATGAATGTTGCTGCCGACCTATGTAAATCAATAGCTAACAGTTTAATGAGCACCATTCTGAGCGTCTTTTACCATATGCTCCTTAACACAAATATTTGGCCTTTCTTCTGCAGCAAACAACCTTGGCGTGGATGCCATCTTTGTGTACACAAAGCATGGACATATGGCATCTCTCCTGTCTCGCAACCGGCCATACTCTCCCATATTTGCATTCACAAACGATGACAGCACCCGGATGGCACTTAATTTGCAATGGGGAGTCATTCCCCTTCTTGTGGAATTATCAGATGACATGGAGGCTAACATATCGAAAACCATAGATCTCATAAAATCAAAAGGGATGGTAAAACATGGTGATTCTGTTCTGGTGATCTCAGATTTGATTCCAGCTCATGTTACTTCATCAGCATTCCAGTCACTCCAAGTAAAGACCATTGTTTAGGAAGGTATGTATGTGTCCTCAAAATGCTTTCTAATCAACCAGATGAAGTTCTATGAAAAGGCAAAGCAACACTGAGATCTTTGAGTGTTCATGAGAACACAGAGCTTCCCAATACTTGTAATGATGGAAGATTTCATATATGTTTCTTTCTCAGTTCTACCGTGCTCATTGTGCTATATAGTCTTGTCTTCTACACAAATTTATGCTCTGATTGAACTTAGATTCTGTACACTTATTCCTACAAGATTGTGATATTTATAAACCATTTCATATGTTAACCTTGACATTTGAGTGATATGCAAATTTTACATTACTTGTTTACTCAAATTTTATCAAGCTTCTGTTTCAGTGTGATATTCAGAAGCATATGCTGATCAAACGGAAGTTATGTTTTTTAATACTTCTGAAGACTTATTTTAATAAAAGGGATAACAGAGAATACATAAAGTTTTAATAAAAAAGAAGAAAAATCCCAATTTTGAATTATCCAATATTGTTCTGTTTATAAATTAAATATCAATCAAATAATGGTAAAAGATTGTAAATTACTACACCATTCCGACCTGGAAATAATAAAATCACTGAATTTTATCAAGAAAGAATTAGTAATTCTTTCAAAAATATTTCATAAAAACAAAATTTTGGTTCTCATTTTCGAAAATGGCTTTATCGCATTGCCGCCGCTAATTATTATGAAACATCAGCATGTTACTTCGGAGGACTAAAAGTGTGTTACATAACACCGCCGTTACAGCCCACAGCCACCCAGCAACAGTCACAGAGGCACTGTAGCCAGCAGCGACGACGGACGGACGAACGAACGAGTCCAAAACAAAGTCATTTTTGAAGTTGAAGAATCATTATTTTTGTCTTGTCGACTGAAATGGACTCTGAGGAATCCTCTGAACTGAAAGTAAAACTATCTCTTTGTAATTTTAATATTATTATTATTATTATTATTATTATTATTACGATGATGATGATGAAAATTGAGGAATTGTTTGTAGTATTGATTTGGTTACTCTCCAATTTGATTATGATAAAAAGCAAAATGGTGAAGAGAAAGAGGAGCTTAACAAGTCAATGGACAAACTACATATTGAGGAATCATCATCATCAACATCTGGAGGGGATGCAGGGTCTTCATCTATTAACTTCATGAGAAAAACGGTCATTATTATTGTTGTAGGAATGTCAGGTAACATCATATTTCCTTCCTTCTAGGGTTTGGTTGGTTTCACCGTCTTTTGTTTCTCTAGGCCTTTGCAAAAATAACCAAAATTATAGGGTTTTTGGAAAATAAAGAGCTTTACAACTCTATTTGTCTTTCAAGCTCTGAAAGCTGTACAATTGTTGAGTTATATAGTTCAACAAGAGCTATCAAATTCGAGGAGTTGGCAATGTATCCAAATTTTTTTAAAAATGGTTATTATTCAAAAACTGTTCATGATTTTAGTTACCCTTTTTTTAGATTAACTTGTTTGTTTGTTTTACTTAATAAGATGTTTGTTGAAAATGTGGAAATGTTTTTTCTGTTAGGGAGTGGGAAGACAACGTTTCTTCATAGACTGGTTTGCCACGCTCAAGCTTCTAATATTCGGGGTTATGTGATGAACCTTGACCCTGCTGTGATGACCCTTCCATTTGGAGCAAACATTGATATAAGAGATACAGTTCGTTATAAGGAAGTGATGAAGCAGTTCAATCTTGGACCTAATGGAGGAACTTTGACGTCTCTTAACTTGTTTGCAAACAAAGTTTGATTAGGTAAAACTGTCATTTTTCATCAGTTTCTAATTTATATATAGTTGTACATGTTATTACATCGTTTTTCGTTGTTTATAAGGACTGGATTATTCGTTATTGTACTTTTAAATTGCTATCCCTGAACTTTCACGACAACTAATTTTCTTATATAAGTATTTAGGTCAGATAATGAGATTGCTAGCAAGCTTTAATACATGATTCTTTTATTTTTACACCAAATTGTCATATTTCATAAGTTTCTAATGCTAAATAGCTACATATCTCAATTTCAGGTTATTTCGTTGATTGAGAAGCGGGCAGATCAGCTTGATTATGTTCTTGTGGATACTCCTGGTCAAATTGAGATATTTACTTGGTCTGCTTCAGGAGCCATCATCACAGAAGCTTTTGCTTCAACCTTTCCAACTGTAATCACTTATGTAGTTGATACACCACGTTCAACAAGCCCAGTGACTTTCATGAGCAATATGCTTTATGCTTGTAGCATCCTCTACAAGACACGGTTGCCCCTTGTGTTGGCATTTAACAAGATTGATGTGGCTCAGCATGAGTTTGCTTTGGAGGTATAATTTTTCCCTTGTCTTGCAGTTGGATAGGATCATTCCATTTGTTGATGTTATGGCATAGGCTTATTTCTAAAGCTTTAGAGCCAAACTAATGTTCAAGCTTTCCATCATAGAATTAATAAACAACGGAAATATCAAGATTAAACTTCGACTATTAAAGCATCAAGATTATTTTTTTGTGGACTAGATGCATGAGGCAGTTGATTTATTATTTGCAAGAGTCAAATTTTGAGTTTATTTTTGACTTCTGTGTCGTTGGCATTTATATGTCATTGTTCTTTAGTTGCAGTAACTGGAAAGTGGCAATAAATTTTGCTATTGAAACTTTTTCGCTCCTACTAGGTTTTTGTTTTGGTTGGGTAAAAGGCTTTTTGAGGGACCGATTTTTTGATGACAGATCTCAGTCTTTTTGATGATTGTATAACCCCTTCTTTTTGTGGACATTTTGTCCACTTTATGTTTAACTTCCTTTCCTATTTGGTTTCTCAAAGAAAAAAGGTAATTTTGTGCCAATGCATCTGTTTCTTACAATGTAAGGGTTTTTGTAAATTCCTTGTTTTTCATGTTTAAGTTTATGCAATGGATGTTACATTTTTTGTAGCTTATTGACTTAAAAATTGATGGACATGCAGTGGATGCAAGACTTTGAAGCATTTCAAGCAGCAGTAAGTTCAAATCATTCATACACATCAACTTTAACACAGAGCCTCTCCCTTGCGCTGGACAAGTTCTATAACAATCTAAAATCTGTCGGTGTATCTGCAGTTTCCGGTGCTGGAATGGAGGCCTTCTTTAAGGCAATTGAAGCAAGTGCTGAGGAGTATATGGAAACCTATAAGTAAGTCTGAACTTAATAAATTCTCTTCTTATTGTTATAGACCCTTATATTTAGGCAAAACCTGAAGTTTTTATATTTTTGCTGCTTTGTAACACTTCTGTACAGGGCTGATTTTGACAAGAGGCAAGCAGAGAAGCAGCATTTAGAGGACGAATGCAGGAAGGAGAACATGGATAAACTGAGGAAGGATATGGAGAAATCTGGGGGAGAAACTGTGGTCTTGAGCACTGGTTTGAAGAACAAAGGAGCCAAAGATAGGGTTACGATGGTCGAAGAAGATGAAGAAGAAGAAGATTTGGGTGAGGATGATGATGATGATGAAGAAATAATTAGTGAATAGGAAGATGTTATTGATGAGGATGAAGATGAAGAGGTTTCCAGGTTTTCCTTCTAACTGCGGTTTTGTGAGGACAAGGATCGAAAAACAGGACTCTGTATAGGATCATGATCCCAAAGAAGTAACTAAAGACCAGTTTTGCACTATTTAAGACACATTGCATTTTGATGTTGTTGGACAGAGTTTTCTTTAGAAAATTTCCAGAGACAGCTATTGGGCTGCTGTATTAACGCCTAATACCTTCTTGATTCTTGTAGATATTTCACTTCCTGCTCACGCAATTGCCCAAGATCTTTGAACATATCTGTGCAAAAGATCTGCGTTATAACTTCATATAGTATTTTCAATTGGATATTATTTTTAACATTTTCAGCCTTAGAGATTGCCAAATGCGTTTGTTACATAACCTAGAAGTCCATCTATAATTATGCTGTAATGTGAAATGTGCCAACATGTACAATTTTAGGGTGTGTTCGTTTATGAATCCGGTATTTTTGTTTTCAATTGAATTTAGAAATATGTGGTTGATTTTCAATTATTTTGAATTTTGAAAATAATATGTGGATGAGATTGAATGAAAATTGCATTGGAAAATGTGCAGCACAGAAAACAGGATTTGGATTCATAAACGAACAGAGTCTTATTCTCTAACCATCCAGGAGGAGTCAGGTAAAGCAGCCCAACATGGACATAAAAAAAAATCCTTCGAACCATCAATAGGGGAGTAAAATCTCCATTCGAACCATCAACAGGGGAGTAAAATCTCCATATCAATTAACTGGGCCCTCAAAGACATTACAAACGACGACGTTTCATGAGAAGTATACAGCTTAAACTCTCATCCTATCAGAGACTCTGAATTATTTGGAGGTAGTAGAGGAGTTCTCACTCCAAATTGTTAATGAGAAGTCGAGTCTCTCTCAAAACCATGATAGCTGACAAGCCTAACCAGTATGAAACTTGAAAGGTTCAATTTGGCGTGTGGTCATCCCACAAGGGACACACATGTCACCATTGATGCCAAACTTTTAATAGCTGCATTATGGAGATCTTGGCAACCTCGGCGTATACGTAAACTGAACTCTTTAACATCAAATACACTTTCTCCTCCTCCATTTTTCTGAACTACTTTGTTTTCTTCGTATGCATGCTAAATAAACCTAAACGTGACATGATAGAGTAATTAGCTTTCTCTCGTCCAAGACACGACCACAAATCTGTTACGGTGCTCGCATTCCATGCAAACTTTTTTTTTTCATAAAATTCAGAAAATAAGCATACAGGATCACATAAAAAAAGGAAATATTCATGATTTATGAAGTTTAGGCTCCTTTCTTGAACTTTATTTAAAAAAAAAAAAAATCGGGTGCATTCTATGCATCTGGAGCATTGTGGCAAAAGCCAATAGGGTTTTTATCAGCAAACGTAATATTAGTATTGAAATCAGGTAAATTATTATATTATTTTAAAAAATATATCAATTTTAATAATAGTTATAGGTTTAAGTTTAATTAAGTAATATTAGGTTGAAATCATTCTGGTCTCTCTCTCCAGCTTATTGTTGAGAGAATGTTACCACCGTGAATCACGAGGCTAGGAAAGTCCCCCAAGTCGTTTTCTAAGCCTCACCCATAAATTAAACTATTGTTATTAGTCCTAATCATATTACCAAAGTTACACCTAAATATGACCTGTAAATTCAAGTTAAGTGTCATAATTTTTTTTTAATTTTCCAGTATGAAACGCGATCTTATCTATAATAACCACCAATTCATGATTAATTTGATCATGATTTATAAATTATTATTATTCTATAAATGGTACTGTCGTGGCAAGTCAAATCTCTTGGTTTTATGGTTTGGAATTGTTTTAGAAATCAATTTTAAATAACATATAGTATAGTTTTATATATAAGAGGTATTATTATTTTTTTATTATCAACGTCACCCATCTTTATTTATTAAGTTAATTCTTTATTATTAATTTTGTATCATAATATTACAAATTGATATCAATATCAAATTAATAAGATGATATATAAAAATATATATTTATTTATTAATCATAAAAGTTGGTATCGACACGTGGTATATATATCCAGTTACGTGATTGGTTGGATTAACGAATGTTCAACAGGAGAATATTTTGAAATTGGAGTTAAATAATAATAATAATATAATATTACTCAATCAATGATGTATTAACAAAACAAAATAGAATAATACAAAGATCACGAAAAAGTCACGTGACTCCTTCACCAATTTTCTACACAAATTTTACTCACGCGCTCAGCCACTAACGTGACGTCGCGCCCCTCCTGATTCCTTCAACTCCAACCGTTCACTTATAGCCACAAACTTCCCACGTCATCTCCCGCGCATGTTAGCAAACCTTAACCCTCAGAATCTAAAATACGCCAACTCGGTTACGCTACACAACAATTGCCCACCTCTCGTCACCTCTAGAACAAAAAGAAAAAAAGAAGCTTTCACTCTCAAATGATTTCTGTTACTTTTTCCTTTTTTGTTTTCTAAAAACAAAATTTAAAAGACTATTATTCTCGCTATGAAAATCTGATGCAAGAAAACAAAACAATAGAAACAAGGAATGGCTGCCGCTTCTCTGCATCTTCTGAAATCCACTCTGTTAACTCCCGTTTCCCGCTCTAACTTTCCCGGAAAATGGGACTCCGAGAGAGTGGTTCTCAGGTTCAGAAGTTACAAGAGGTCGAGGTGTTTTGTTAGCAGGAAGTTTAGGGTTTGTTGTAGCGTTCAAGACGGCGATAACCAGAGCAATGGCAAGTCGGTTGATATAACATTATTACAGATTTTTCTTTTTTCAAAATTTTTGTTTGATGTTTATAATTTGTTGTTCTTTCATATGTTTTTCTGAATATTGGAAGGAATTTTTAGAATTTGTTGCGAAAGTTGTTAGCTTTGTAGCAGAATGTTATGCAATGGAAATATAGATTTTTTTTTTATGTGATAAAAGGAGAAAAAAATGGAAATTTTCAGTGTTATTGGAAAGAGTAGACTAGGAAAACAATGGAGTGATTGAAGAGGAGTGATTTGAATTGTTTATAAATTGATAAGTGTGAGATTAGAAATTGTTGAGGTTGATTCAATGAGGCCTTGTAAGTATAAGCAATATTGCTTTTGCTGTCAAAGATTGGATTTTAGGTTTTGGAATTTCATTCTAATTGATTTGATAGAGATTTTTAGTAAAAAAAGAAAAAAGAAAAATCTGCTTCTGTGTCAAGTGGAAATTGAATTTAACATTAATGGAGTTTCCTTTCTATTTCAAGGTTACTAAAAGGAGGCCTGGAAGTGGTAGGATTGGAGGTGGTTTTTCTGTACTTATTTTATAACAATTAGAGGTTATATACTTAGTGGGTTAGCTTGTGATTTTATCATTTTATGTTTATGGTGAGAGCGTGGACTTGTTCAACTTGAAGAGAGTTAGTTGATTAGGCATACACGGTATCTAAATGCATGAAAAGATGGTAAAGGTGACTTTCTGATTAACTTTTGAACCATGAAGCATATGAATAGTAATCAGACCATTTGATTTTATAGCTATATATGCTTATGCAAGTCTGTAAAACACATTATATACTCTTGGCGTTAGTATATTTTTAGTGACTTTGCTTGATTATAGTGTAAAACTTTCGAACTGTGGAGCTGTATAATTTTTATTTTTATTTTTATTTTTCTGCCCCTTCTGTAATATCCTTTCCTGAAAATTCTTTTGGTCGTCCATATGCAGCCTTATTGTGCCTCATAGAAAATTTTTTACAGGTGAAGAGCCTCCAGAGTCATTATTTATGAAGGAACTAAAGAGGAGGGGTATGACTCCAACTTCATTGCTTGAGGATACAAACAGGACAGATTATGGAGTGGATGATGAGACCAAAGTGAGGGAGGAAGACAGAGGTTTCTTAAATAGAAATGCAGTCTCAACTGAAGTAGACAAAAGCCTATCTAATCAAAGGGAGCAGTCCATGGCGTTGAACAGTGAAGGCCTTGAGGTTAACGATTCTTTTTCCTTGTCCTGATTTATAGAGAAATTTTATAAGATGAAGCCTCAGATTTAGTTTTGTTGGAAACCTAAAAAGTATTGTTTTTCTCATACTTATTTCAAAGATATATGAAATCAGAAAGATATGCAAATTTCTATTACCATTAAAAAATTCCATTTTTATTTTACCACTTTGGTGATATGATTCTTGTGCTCTTTTTTCTTTTGTTTTCTCTAATGATTGATTTTTAATTTTAAATGTCTTGTGATACAAGAAGTAGAACATGGAAATTTATTTTTCAAATGCCTGATGCTTGAGGTCATGGAAATACTTATTCCGGAAGATGATATTGTCGCTTCTTTGAAAGAGTCATTTCCATGAATCTGCAACATGGAATGTGAAACCTTTTTGATTCCTGAGGTCAACCTGCCCAAAATATCTCTAAATTAGGCCAAGTTAGAGAAACACTTAGCAGAAAATTTGAATCTTCAAAAAGCAGAATATTTGCTTTGAGGATTTTACTAAAAAAGAATTGATACATGGAGAAACGCTATGTTAGTAAAATAGAATTACATGGCAAAGTTCCTGTTTGGTCCCCTGGAGCTTATTGTGCAGAAGGGCTATTCCTGTTGGTTGTTTTTCTGCGCTTTTGAGATGATATGTTGTGCTCATATATTAATTCATTTTGTTCTCATTGAATTTCATTGTTTCTATGTCCATGAATTCTAAATTTTCTTTTTAACAAAATGGTAATTTGTTACTATTGTATGAGCAAACAAGTAAAAAATAGTTATAGTGGGATATGTACTCTTTAGCTTTGTTGCTTGTGTGTGCATAGCATGAGTACATTTCTGAGGAAATAAACTTATGTTCATATATGTTTCAGGGTTTGATTCCTCGGGGTAAACTTCTGTTAACACTTGGAGGGACATTTTTCTTGGGATTTTGGCCATTGATCCTGATAACTGTGGCATTTTTCTGTGCTCTCTATTTAGTAAGCTCCATTTGTTGTCCTTTGACATACTAGAATTTTTTTTTTCTGTTATTATTTAGTTGATTCATATTATATAATGAATCGATTTTTGTAGGCCAATGCCTAATGTTTTCAGGTTTTGTTTGATTTTGATTAAAAATTGACCGTGTTGTTTCGTTACTTTAGACCTACAATTGCCTGATAGGTGGAAAAGTTGTCAGGGTCCATGGAAACTTCAAGGTTGGAAGTTCATTGAGGTTTATGATGAAGTGTGTTTTGTCTTATTGTTGTCTATGCAGGAGAGATTTATTTTAATTAAACCTGTTTACTGTGACGAGAGCAACAGTAGGAGTTTAAAACTGCTAAGTAAAATGCACATGGCAGTTGTCAATTGATTTTTAGCCATTTTATGCAGTCATTTTCATAAGGAAGACCATTGAATTGATTGGAGAAGAAGATTGGACCGACTTTTAGGTTTCAGTAGAAGTATGTTACATGACATGTTGGCTAAAAATGCGTGTATAACATGCATGCTTATAATTGATTTATATGCATGTTAAAACCTTTGATTTTCCCAAAATGTAGATTTTCCTCCACTAAAGTTTACAGTTTAAAGACTGAGTTGGAGCAAGAAAGTAAAAATGGTCTTTCTGTGTTGTAAGGATAGAGATTGACAGATTTGCTCTTTCTGTGGACAGTATTTTGGACCAAGCTTTGTTCATGATGGCGGCAATGCACCTATTTCACCACCACCGTATGTTGATCCATATGAACTGTTGGAAGATGAAAGGATATCTCAAATCGCCCCTCATGTAAATTGAATGACAAAGATTCTTAAAACTTAAATTATAGATCTCTGTAGCAGGTTTTCTTCACTTTTGCTAATTCTTTTGGTGTAAATTTGAATGAATACGAACTCTTCTCATCAATGTAATGCAATGTTCTGTGCCATGCCGGCATTCTCCATGCATCATCCAATTGTTTATATTCGCCTTGGAATTAGATTTCATGTTCATGTGTTAGTGTACCGTGGTCACTATGCAACTGTAAAAAGTGGACGTAACCCAGGAAATGGAGAATTTGCCATTTTCTGTTCCAGTTATTCTTTATAAGATTTAATCTGTTGAAGGATAATTTCTTTGATGAAGTAGTAGTTGATGATTATATAAGAATAGCCTATCATTTTCGAAGCTTGAATTTGGATAACATTTTGGAATTTGTAACATTGCTCTTAATTAATTAATTATGTGTATAAACCATTTATTGCTGATTAATTATATCTAGTTAGCAAAAATTTAAAGGTTTTTTTTTTTTTTTTTTTTGGTGGCATATCGACCGTGGAGGTTTATATATAAAATCACATTAATTAATTGTTTTACACAACTGGCTCGTTCAATGCAAGCCAAGTTGCTTACATGCTTCCATGACTCCAGCTCTCTTCTTCCTCTTTATGCGTTTCTTATGGTTAAAGTTCTTTTGTCTGTGTTTAAAGTATTTAATTACAGTTACTATAACAGAACATTTGGAAATTATAGCTTAGTAGTAGTTGATCCCCTATTTAATGACTTTCCTGTTTCTGATATCTTGTTGGGTGAGTCCTATTTAATTGCAAGCTACCACGAGACACTCATCAAGTCTAGTCTATCTCTTCAATTCCCATAAACTACAACAAATATCTGATAATCCTTTATTAATTGATTATGCTTTTCATCCAATACACATTTAATGAAATACCTATTCTTTCATTATTTATTTGACTATATATTTATGTGAATTTGCTTTTTGTAAAGTTAAACTTTTAAGTACTTTTATACATTTCTTTTCACAAAAATGCTTAAATTTATGTTATAAATATTAACATTCTATTAGGATAATTATGGTCATCGTAAAATTAAAATAGCTCTATCAAATTCAATATTTTCGAGCTTAAGAACAAAAATATCTTTTTAGATAAATTATTAAATACATGTTATGCTAACGAAAAGTCCATCAACTCAACATCCCGTAAGAATCGTACTTCTTTTCGGCCTATGCTTATATTCATCAACTCGTCAGTGAACTCTTATCAGGGGGTTTGAACTTGGCCATTTTATCATATTTTTGTTATAAATATGATTCAACTTCACAAAGAAAAATTCATATAATTATTAATGATATATATGCATATATAATTGAGGATTGAGATATATTAGTGCCTGCTATTAATGTTTTATTTTCTTAAAATTTTTCATCTCTATTAGGTAGTTTCACATACAAAGACTTGGCATTCATGAATGGCCAGCTTCCAGTGAAGCAAAATTAACTTCATGACTGTCCTACCATCTTTGTTTACTTGTTAGCTGCATACAATCTTAATTAATAGCAATCAATCGTACAACTGAGACGGACCCCCCAGTTTCCATCCCTATAATCACTTACCAAACAGAACATTTTGAAACCAATAGATTAAGGGGTTCTATAGCCTATCTAGCAAGAGTACAGAAGTCTAAAATAGTAAGAAATAAATAATCCTTACTATTTAAAAAAAGAACTAATTAGTGAATAAATAACTTTGATAACATTAATAGTCCTCTTTAATTACTTTTTGTTTCGATACGATTATCTTTTCTGGTGAAGTGGGTTCAGGTTACAAGGAGCTGGCTGGCAGCTACCATAAACAGCAAAATTAATTAATTTCAAAGTGTTGTAGTTGATACCATTCATGCACAAATAATTATGAGCTTCTTTAAGTACTATTATAAGTCACTGCTTTTCTGCTATAGAGAAACATTCACAGACTCTTCTACTCACTCACTTTTTCACACTCAGAGAAGAACTATGGCTGCAGATGAGCCACAGGAGAGAAACTTTACCATGGAAATCAGCGTTAATGATTCTAAGTTCGACGATGATGGACGCGTAAAACGAACAGGTATATATGCATTTGATTTTTCTATCTTTAGGCATAAAATTCTTTGATTCTTTTTCAAAATTCCCAGTTTCTTGTTCTCTTCGTTGGGGTTGATTCTGTTGCTGGCTAGCAGTGATATGAACATTTATATGTTTGCATGGTCTTGAAGGGACGCTGATGAGTGCAAGTGCACATATCATAACAGCAGTAATTGGGTCAGGAGTGCTGTCGCTGGCATGGGCCATAGCTCAAATGGGCTGGATCGCAGGGCTGCTTGCTCTCATAATGTTCTCCATTATCACTTGGTTTACTTCTACTCTTCTTGCTGACTGTTACAGGTCTCCAACAACTGGAACAAGAAACTACAGTTACATGGATGTTGTAAAATCCAATTTAGGTATCTTGAATTCATGACAAAACAATAAAAGAATGAAATACTTTATATTGTTTCCTTTTTGTTTAGTTGGTTTGTTTTTTTTTTTTTATGTTAATATTTTAATTATCACATGCCACATTTGTCTATCCTATTTATTGCGACAAATGGGTTTTCTTATATTTTTAAACCGAATAAAGAAAGTAATGTTACTAGAATAGATTTTTGGAATATAGAACGTTAAGTGTTATGATTTTATTTTGCCGGTCAAGTTTCTTATGTTTAGTATTGAAATTTTTTATTTTTATATAAAAACTAATTATATGATATTTCGTTATATAAATATGATCATAGATCTTATGATATACTTTGAAGTTTGTTAAAACTTCAAATATTATATTTGATTTTGAAAATCTCATAAACCTTTCAATCATATATCATAGTGAATTTTGATATCATGGATTTATCATTTTAGTATTTTATCCTTATTTTTAGTGATAGTTCACTAAAAAAAATTCTAGTTTTCAGTATTATAATTAGTGATAGGTAAACTTTCAGCAAACCACATACAGGATATATAGATTTACCCAAAATATTATAAGTAGAAATCAAGTCAAGTTGCACTAGAAATATTCAAATCCTAACTTTTTACTCTCTTTTTCTACAGGAGGAATTAAGTTCAAATTTTGTGGGTTAGCTCAATATGGAAACCTTGTGGGAACATCTATTGGGTACACAATCACTGCATCTTTTAGCTTGGCGTAAGCTATTTATAGTCTCATATACCTTTTGCGGGTGCTGCAAATGGTCACCAAATATATGAACTTTGTTATATTGAATTGCTGATTGCTTTGAGCTTATGTACAGTTAGTCGGCAAATAATTTTTTAAATTATTAGCAGGGCCATTATAAGATCTAACTGCTTCCACAAGAAGGGCCACGATGCAGGGTGCCATACATCAAACAATACATACATGATCGTCTTTGGGATCACAGAGATCATATTAAGCCAAATACCAAACTTTCATAAGCTTTCAGGGCTCTCAAGCATTGCTGCTTTGATGTCTTTTGGTTACTCCTTAATAGGCGTTGGTCTCTCCATAGCTAGAATTGCAGGTTAGCAACAATATGCGAATCTCTATAGCAAATAATGTAGCTAGTTCCACTGTATTGTATGACAATGATGATGAGTCTCCTCCTTTTTAAGGTGGAAGCAATCATGTTAAAACAAGCCTAACAGGATTAACCAATGGAGTGGATGCGACAAGCACAGAGAAGATTTGGAACACTTTGCAGGCCATTGGGAACGTTGCCTTTGCTTATAATTATACTAGTGTCCTCATTGAGATTCAGGCAAGTCATGTATAAAACCTAACAATTAGAGCTTTTAGGTCAAATGATTACTTAACTTAGTATCGAAATAAAGATCTTGAATTGATATGTTTGTTCAAATCTTTATCTAACCATTTTATAATTTTAAGTCAAGTGATTACTTAACGTTAAGAGTTGACTCTATAAAAAAGAATGTTACTCTTTTCAGGATACATGGATTGCATGTAATAGAGAAAGTTTTGAATGGGTTGATGGTTGCAGGACACATTAAAATCAAGCCCACCGGAGAACCAAGTCATGAAGAAGGCTAGCTCTATTGGAGTCTCGATCACCACCTTGTTCTACATGCTCTGTGGGATTTTAGGGTATGCAGCCTTCGGAAGGGATGCGCCTGGCAACTTTCTAACTGGATTTGGATTTTATGAACCCTTCTGGCTTGTTGACTTTGCCAATATGTGCATTGTTGTTCATCTTGTTGGAGCTTACCAGGTATAGTTCAAATTAGAATTATCTCGTAATCTGGTTTTCACCTGAACAAATTGCATGATTATCATTGGTAGTCAATAAAAAATAAATTAAATCTCAACCATACAAGTATATTAAGTTTCATGTGTCAAAAGATTCTTAAAACCTTAGAGAGCTCAGATCATCAAGAAAAGATCCTAAATCAGTTAAAACTAGTTAATTAACTGAGGTTAAGAGAGGGAGAGTGGTGGCATAGATTCTGAGTTTGTTTATTGGGCAGGTATTCTGCCAACCAATATTCAACAATGTGGAGAGTTGGTGCTACCAGAAATGGCCAGAATGTGAATTCACAAAGAAAGGGTTTGCAGTTGCAATGCCGTTGTTTGGTGTTTGCTATGTCAATGTCTTCCGGTTTGTGTGGAGAACAGTGTATGTAATTCTAACAGCTGTGATTGCGATGGTGTTCCCATTCTTCAACAATGTTCTTGGTCTGCTAGGAGCCGTTTCATTCTGGCCACTGACTGTCTATTTCCCAACGGAGATGTACATTTCAAAGGCAAAAATTCGGCCCTTTTGTTTCACCTGGATAGGACTAAAGGCGTTGAGCGGGGCTTGCTTGGTAATATCCCTGCTTGCTGCTGCAGCATCCATTCAAGGCATCATTAAGGACCTTGGCACCTTCAAGCCTTTCAATTCAGTTTCTTGAAGCCCTTCTCCTCTTTTATCCGCTTGCAGAAGCTTGTTTTGTAACGTATAATTAAAAACGTAAAACGTTTACTGGGTTAGTTGGAAGATGCATGTAAATATAAAGTCAAGAAATTATTATTACATATATTCAGGTGTGCTAGTGTTACTTCTACGCCAAATTTATTCCTATATGCTCTCTCCTCACAAGGGAAATAATTTTCTGATCTGATTCAACAACATTCCAACTACCACAAAGCATGTAAAGGAAGTCTTGAAATTATTATTACATAAATTCAGGTGTGCTAGTATTACTTCTAAGCCAAAGTCATTCCTATGCGCTCTCTTCTCACAAAGGAAATAATTTTCTAATGTAATGCTCCATTCCAACCTCCACGAACACAAACAAGCTCATAATTTTTCATTGAACCATCGAGCCACATATCATAGGCCATTTTAGACTTAGTAGCTGCAAAATCCCTTTCCAAATAATGGCTGAAAACCCGTTTTTGGATTCGAATACAGACCTGCACGTAATCCTCTAGAACCCTGGTATATAGTTGTTTTGACGAAATTGTTACCAAATTCTACACGAAAAAAGTAAAATTCTGAAACCAATGTTTGGTTCACAATCAATAGCGCATTGCAATATGAAGTAGCGTCTGAGGCTCGAAGTAAAACTCAATGTGATGTTGTGAGCTAGTGGGCCCAAGGGACGCCAAACAAAATCATTTAGCAGCAACTAAGCGCTTAGGAAATTATTCAAGCAACAGATGGCATAAATCATAAACTAACAACATCAAGTTGAAATTCACAAACAGCTTTGAAACGAGCAAGAATCAAAGCACATAAAGACAGTCTTTCACAGAGCAAACACAGTGGCACCAAGGCCATACAACAACACATATCAAACCAACAAATCCGAAAATATTGGAGACCCTCAGATCTCTTAGTACTCCTCACCATCATCGTCTTCACCCTCAGCTGACTCAGCACCAACCTCTTCATAGTCCTTCTCAAGAGCAGCAAGATCTTCACGAGCCTCAGAGAACTCCCCTTCCTCCATACCCTCACCGACGTACCAGTGGACAAAAGCACGCTTAGCATACATAAGATCAAACTTGTGGTCAATGCGAGAGAACACCTCCGCAACACTGGTAGAGTTGGAGATCATGCAGACAGCCCTCTGCACCTTGGCAAGGTCACCACCAGGAACAACAGTTGGTGGCTGGTAGTTGATACCGCACTTGAATCCAGTAGGGCACCAGTCAACAAACTGAATGGTACGCTTGGTCTTGATAGTGGCAACTGCAGCATTGACATCCTTGGGCACAACATCACCACGGTACATGAGGCAGCAAGCCATGTACTTGCCATGGCGTGGGTCACACTTGGCCATCATAGATGATGGCTCAAATGCACTGTTGGTAATCTCAGCCACTGAAAGTTGTTCATGGTAAGCCTTCTCAGCTGAGATGACTGGTGCATATGAAGAAAGCATAAAGTGGATTCTTGGGTATGGGACCAAGTTGGTCTGGAATTCTGTCACATCCACGTTCAAGGCACCATCAAACCTAAGAGAGGCAGTCAATGATGAAATCACCTGTATCCCACACAAACGAGAGCAAATGTTAGGCCGCAGACAAACAATGTAATAATTTCAAGGAAAATAACGAAAAGCTTCAGCCATTACCTGAGAGACAAGCCTGTTGAGGTTGGTGTAGGTTGGGCGCTCTATGTCAAGAGAGCGCCTGCAGATGTCATAGATGGCCTCATTGTCAAGAAGAACAGCAACATCAGTGTGCTCCAACAGAGAGTGAGTTGAGAGGACACTGTTGTAGGGCTCAACAACTGAGGTGGAGACCTGAGGAGATGGGTAGACAGTGAAACCCAACTTGGATTTCTTTCCATAGTCAACTGACAAACGCTCCAAGAGAAGGGATCCGAGACCAGATCCAGTTCCTCCTCCAACAGCGTTGAAAACAAGGAAGCCCTGGAGACCAGTGCAGTTATCGGCCAGCTTCCTGATGCGGTCCAAGCAGAGATCAACAATCTCCTTACCAACTGAAGCAGAGACACAACATACATTAACATTCCCATTCTAAAATCATTAATATGAAGCAATTAATTTCAAAACTTGGAGCAGGAAGCAATTACTGGTATAGTGGCCACGAGCGAAGTTGTTGGCGGCGTCTTCCTTGCCGCTGATGAGCTGCTCGGGGTGGAAGAGCTGGCGGTAAGTTCCAGTCCTCACTTCATCGATAACAGTGGGCTCAAGGTCAACAAAGACGGCACGAGGCACGTGCTTCCCTGCACCAGTTTCACTGAAAAAGGTGTTAAAAGCATCGTCACCTCCTCCGACGGTCTTGTCACCTGGCATTTGGCCATCAGGCTGTTCAAAATCAACTCAAAACACTCAGATCCGATAAAATTTTGCACAAATTTACAGATCTACCACTTCAGATAGACCAAATCGTCGTCGTTTTAAAGTATTTTCAACTAGAAAGGACATTTTTTCACAGATCTGACCTAAAACAACTAGATGCCAACTAAATGAACTGTAGCCAACGCAGATCTAAAGAAATGCAACATCAAATCACAGATCTGGACAATGTACAGTCAAAACGACTACGATTTGCTCAGATCCGAGCACAACCGAAGCAAAATTACAGATCTAGGTTGAATCAAAGAACATGAAGATAACGAACCTGGATGCCGTGCTCAAGACAGTAGAGTTCCCAGCAGGCGTTTCCGACCTGGATACCGGCCTGACCAATGTGGATCGAAATGCACTCTCTCATTTTCGCAAATTAGAAGTAGAGCAACACCGCACAGAAGGAATTACACGGCAGAGAATCGGAGGAGAGGAAAAACGAAGGCGTTTATTAAGACGCCTTCCGAAGAAAATGTTAGAATGGATGCAATCTGACGGAGATTTTATGAGGATATTTATAGCGGGAGAAAGAGATAGTTGAGGTGCTTAAACTAGGGTTGGGTTGGTTTAGCAGACGGCAATGCTTGGTGAGATGGCGGCATCTGATTGGCGCTCAGTAACTGCAGGTTGTAACTATGGTAAGGCACCGCTTTTATTTTATTATTATTATTTTTTTTTTGAATTTTAAATTTTGCCGCTTGCACGGGCCTGTAGTAGTAGGCTATGGTGATGAAGTGGATGGGTAGATAATACACTGAACCTGTTGGAAAGCGGGGTATTGATGCTCCTGTCTGCGGGTTTAGATATTCTTAGTTACCGGAGTCCAAGGATGGTGTCTACTAAGGGTGTCCATGGTATCCGCCCACCCACTCGAACTCGATATATCCATCATGATATGATAGAGGTACGGTAGAGTATAAAAAAATATAGGGTATGATTATGGTAAATATTTTGAAAGCCCTCATGGTATGGTATGGTGGCGGGTATTTTTGTAAAAACCCGAAAATACCATACCATATTTTTTTTAAAAAAATAAGAATTATGTCACATGTCAATTTATAATTGCTTATGTATAATTTGTATGTATGAGTGTTATATACACTAATAGAGTATATAATGAAAGAGTAACCCTAAATCCCTAACCCTCTATCATTTTTCTATCATTTTGCTTGAATTTTGAAGTAGTAATTAATGTAATTGCTTGAGTATTCGTGTTGTCATAGAATATATAGTTACATGAAATTTTTGTATTATTATAGATACGATGTTACTTGATTATTTGTGTTGTTATAGAATATATAGTTACTTGATTATTTGTATTGTTAAGGATATGTAATTACTTGATTTTTTTATTTAGTACAAACTTTATGGATCATAATATTAAATAATGTCAAAATAAGAACTCAAAGTGTCAAAATCTTGAAAAAAAAAGCTATAAATAAACTTTAAAATCATTAAAAAGACATGGTGAAATATTGTTCAAATTCTGGTCAATTTGGTCAACCACCCGAAAAATACCATACCATATCCGCCTTTACCCTACCATGCGGGGATGTGGTATGGTGTTGTATTTCAGAATGGTATGGTATGGTACAAAAATCTAAAACCTAACCTATGTAAGGTATGAGGATGGTATAATAATACCACACTATACTACATCATATGCACACCCCTAGTATCTACCGTGTCTTTGTTTTTAGAAATTTTGGATCTCATGGTAATTGAGAATTGAGATAAACTTCGGGTGGCTCAAAATTTCACCTTTTTTTGGTTATAAAGTAGGAAAATTAGGAATAATATATTATTAAATGTTTGCAATAAATTTAAGACAAGTTTGAAGAAACTTAGGCATGAATGACGGAGTTTTACCTACGTTTCATAATATATAATATAATCTTAGTTATAAATCATAATAAAAATATACATTTATTATTGTAACTAAACCAACATATGATAATGTAAAGGGTACTTATTTTTATTATTTGGCAAACACATCAGTTTAGTTACAAGTCCTCGACTTACTTCTCGGACTAACTAGTATAAAGGAAAAATATTATGGCATAAAGAAAAAGACTGAACTGGCCCTGGTGAGCTGTCCCAAGGTATTTTTCTGCGATCTTCTCGAACCTCATCTTTTTATACTGGCCCAAGCTCATAAATTCGAGCACTATATAGCCTAAATAAACCAGCCAGTCAGCCCTCCAACTGTGAGTTTTTGATTTCCAAGTCCTCGGACGCGTGAAGAAACGCTAAAAGCAGTACGGCATAACAGCTGCACCCCTGAAAGGTAATGAAGTATGATTCTCGCCTCCACGCATCCACTAATGAGCTAAATAGTATTTGGATAGTGACAAGCAAATCAAATAAACATTCAATAAAACTCATCCAATCATTCATTGAGCATGTAATAAAAGACTCATATCGCTCACATGAGTCAAGTAAAAAAGAAACATATCGAGCCATTTATCAAGCACAGAATGAGCTGTCTAGATCAGTCACATGAACAAAATATGAGATATTTAAATCATAATTAGGATTGAGATAAATCATGTTAGAATCTTGATGAAAAATCCTAAACAGTTGTCATTCGAGCATCCTACGAATCTCTTGAGTATTTGATGATGACCTAGAAAGAGGAATAGGTGATCTCTTCATGTTGATTTGCCTCTTTGATACTAGCAGAAGCACGTAAACATCAACACTCACACTCCTCCCCATCCCTGGTTCTTATATACTTCCCCTTAATGACTCATTAAATATGCTTTTGTGCCTTGCCGAAAGTGTTTTTTCTTGAACATGGCTAATTTGAGCGTAGAAGGGGATATAACTAGCTCCACTTGCGTCCTCTAATCCCTTTCCCTATTTTGCAGCTTATGATTCTCGAATAGGTAAGGACGAAAGAAGGTCAAATAATTTCTAGATAAGAAGGTCAGATAATTTCTAGGCTGCATTCGATCTCCTTGGAAGCGAACATCTAAACATCTAGTAAGGATTCTGCAACCTCAATTTTTCGGTGACCATCTAGCAATTTTGTAGTGCTTCACTAGTCCTTTTAGGACACATGTCGGGCTATCAATGGTATAATGTTTCAGCATCAACAAACGAAATGATTTTCCTACAAAGAGTGAATTTAATGGAAGATTTAACAATGATATCATTCTTTTTTATTAATATACAACTGAGGTAAAAGATACATTGATTATATGAAATATAAAGATAATAAAATTCGCATAGGTTTTTTTTAATATTAAATATGAGAGGAGTAGGGTAAAGGTACAAAATACAACTAACAATAACTTCTAACGCAGATTTATAACATAAAACATAAATTCAAATATTTCATTTAGTGAGGTTATTTACAACTTATATTAACAGTTAAGAATGACCATGCATCCTCATATCAAAATTTAAAATTAATTGATTTAAATCTTTGTAACCGTGAAACTTGCAAATTAAATGATTTAACTCTTTGTAACTATGCGACTGGCAGCCTTTACTTTTGATCAGTCTTCACATTCTCCATATCATTCTTTTTTTTTTTGTGCACCAATTAATAGAATATTTTTTTGGGTAAAGTAACACTCTCCCTCCAACCTTCGGTGAAGTAACATACAGACTCCTAATTTTCAGATACGATTAATCCATCTGTTAAACATATTGGAAGAAGACGATTTTGCCCTTATTTATATTATAAGATTTATTTATTTATTTCTATTTATAATAAAAAAATTTTAAAACATTAATTTTTATTTACAAACTATTTTTATAAAATGGTTTATTTACAAACCATTTTCTTTTAAATTTTTATTTTTAAAAATATAAATCTTAAAAAAATAAAAATTAGAAAGAAAACCAATTAGACTACCATTTTCATTTATCTACAAACCATTTTCTTTTTAATTTTTATTTTTAAAAAATCCCTTTTTATAAACCATTTATATAAACCATTTTTTATAAAATTTTAAAAAATATGAATTTTTCGAGTCCTGTTGGTGTTTTTAAAATTTATTTCCTTTGTAAAGAGAAATAAATAAAAAATATTATAATATAAATAAGTGTAAAATTGTCTTCCTGTAATTTATTTAATGGATGGATTAATAGTATTTGGAAATTAGGGACTTGTATGTTACTTCGCTGAAGGTTGGGAGGAGAGTGTTACTTCACCCAAACGTTGAGGATGACAATATTAATTACTCCCAATTAATAGTTGCAGGATAATCGCAGCATTTTCTTCTTTATTCTTTTAAAGAGTTAAAAAAAAAACAAAGCAATTTTTTTTTTAATAATGTTAAACTTATAACATTTATACAACATAAATTTTAGAACATTACGTGACTACTTAAGTTACAAAATCTTATTAGAAATATAATTTTCTTCATCTATTTTTATTTTTTCCTCTTCCAGTGAATTTTGACTATGTAAACTGTCACGTTATATTATAAAATTTATGTTATATAAATGTTGTAAGTCTAAAATTACTCTTTTTTTTTGTCCAAATGAAATTTGTTTCTCATAAGCTGTGTTTGGTGCCGAAATTTATTGGAAATTAAGCATAAATAAATTGTGGACATACAAAGTTATCTTTTGGTAGTGATTTGGCACTCACCATGGTTCATAAATCTGGGCAGTTAAGTTACATTGCAATGCCCAGAATTAATTTTATACGAGAAATTACATTGAGAATTTTAGTGCCAACATTGGCATAAAAAAAGAAAAGAGTATTTTGACTATTGAAATAGGTAAAAAGAGTTTGACAAAATCCAGGGAAATTAATTATAATACACGTATCCTATGGCATTGTCATCACCAAGTAATCTCAAAAGAAGACATCCACAGAAGATCATTCCAAGTCCAAGCTAAATCATAAAAGACGCACATTGTTGACTCTGGAAATCTATGTAACTGAACTGCAGTAATATCGAAGTTTGCTCAAACAACAAAAACAATTAACTTTAAATGTGATTCTAATGGATTAATATCATTTTCTATGTATATTTAGCACATAAGCTGTACTTTAAACAGCAATCTTTATAAAAAAAATAATAATAAATATAAACTATCATAGCACCAATGCTTGTACAAGTTTTTAACAGCATCACTTCAGTAAATCCTTGAACTGACCTTAGACCATCAAAGAGAAAAGATCCCCAATTTAAGCAATATCTTGCATCACAAATTTGTTTATTGAAGTGCTGTATAAGACAGAAGGAAGCACTCAACTTCCATCGGATGTTTGAACACAAACAACCGGGAACAACTGAAACAACCATTTTAGGCAATAAACTCATCATGCATTACAGACTTTTGCAATCTGTTGCTACATAGGACAGATATAGATATCCAATTTGCATGGGATGTTGAGCACGAATGATAGAGAAGAATTGAAATGAAAGCAATAAGAAGCAAAAGGCCTCTTGCATGTATTTGCTGCTATTGTCAGCTTAAGAAATGTAAAATACAACGGTCAATGAATCTGTTCAACATGAAAAAACAAGTAAAACAACAAAATTACAGGAATAACAAGTGGCATGTCAGAATTCGTAATTCATAGTACATGTTTTATACCTGATGTGAATATATTGAATGGATCACTGTCCTCTTACATAGAAGTAAATTTTTTCCTTGCTTTTATTTTTTTGTCCTCTATCGGTATCAAATAAATAACTTGCTCTGGATCTCCAAGCAGGAAGTCATCTTTATATTCCTGCATTATTGACATCTACAACAACAGTTACAACCAAAGACGGAAACTTTCTGAGTCCCTCCGCTAAAAGCTGTGAGGTACTGTCCTTTTAGAGATTTCCTACGGGAACAGACATATCAACGTGCAGGCTGTGCACCAGTCCATGCATGATTCTCATCATCCATTTCATCAACCCGAAGATTGCGACTTTCTTGTAAATAAGTTATCCCCGTCCAAACACCACGTATAAGTAAGATGCTTACAAAGACTACACTTCCAAGGGTGCAAACCACCTAGGCATATAATACAAAGTAACAAATAAGCAGCATAATAGTAAAATCGTCGCCTTACATTCGAAAGAGTAAAAAACTACTACCCCAATCAACTCTGCGTTACAAAGTTTTCAGATAAAGAATAAGAAGCAGTTTACAAAGTCCAGAAACAATGAAGTCCTAAGTATAAACTACTGCCGTGCCAATTCTCTTAGATTATCCATTTCAACTTCAAAGTTAGCAATGATAGCAATGATTCACCAATATCTTCTGAAACTTGATTTGATATTATCTATAAACATACAACCAAGCAAACTAACTTCAACTTGATTCAAACAATGTAATGATCCTTAAAAAATCCTAATTGTACATAAATTAATGGGACAAATTTTTATATGTTGTTTGTGAACTTATGGTTCACTTTTTGCACCTACTTTCTTTTCTCTAATATTGGTTCTGTTTTATTAATTTTAAAAAGGAATAGAATAACAAATTTGGAGATTGAAATTATAGATTTTAGAGATACAAATGTCTAGTTCTATTCTAAAGAAGATGACCTAACACACGCATAAGCAAGAGAAGCTATCAAATTCACATACAATGCTATCTTTTGTAGAGTCATAACATTAGAACATTATACTTAAAATATGAACCTATGTTTTGTTAGGTGTTACAAGTGTGACATCTAGTTCTACAGAAAATAATTGTTCCAGTAACATTACCGGATTCTGCATCAAGTTAACATAGAATTTCCTCACGATTTCAATGAGCATCAATTCCAAGGAAACGCTATGAAAAAAAGACTAATTTTGCAAGTAATAATCATGAGCACATTCAAAAATCAGATATATAGACGTTTACATTACCTCAAGAAATGCCTTCAAAACCCACAAAAAGGCAAGAATCAAAACGCCATTAACAGAAAATCCCACCTAAATTTCAAAGTAAAAACAAAAACATTTCATTACGAGAACAAATCAACACCATCATCAGAACAATGAGAAAAATGAGTTTTTCTTTTTTTTTTTACCAGTTTTGTAGAGATAGCGATTGGCAAAACGGAGCGTACAGCCTTTCTAGCTTTCCTAGAAACCTTCTTGAACACGTTTTCAACAAATCTAACTAAGAGATCCAGACTCCGATCTTCCTCCTCCTCCTCCTCATCCTCCTCTTCTTCATCATCTTCGTCAAACTCTCGACTGATCGCACGGCTCCAATTGCGAGGATCATCAACGAGACTGTCACCTCCCTGCAGTGAAATACTTAAGTAACCGTACGTACAGTGAGAAACGTAGAAAGGGAACCGGAAAGGAAGGGAAGGGAAGGGAAGGTACCTGAGGGAAGTTGGGGATTCTTCTAGAAGCTTGGAGAGGATTTAATTTGAGGTTACGAAATGCGAGGAATCTGGGAGAATTAGGGAAGTGAGGTTTTTGGCGTGGGGAAGGAAGGACAGAGGGAGGTGGTGATAGAGTGACTGTGAATGACATGGCGGTGAGTTTCGTCTTCAGGTGATTTATGACAGTAAGACATGGATCGGATGGTCGGTGGTGGTTGCTGCTTTGGAAGGTTATGGGGTGGATTTGCTCAGGTTGTGATGGCGAACCGAGCCTAGTGAGGTGGCTGAGTCATCGCCTCATCGGGCATTTGTGGTGATGGTACGACGGTAAATTTAATGGAGTTTTAGTGCAATTGGTCTTGCTAAGTGCCACGTTGCTCATTTCTGCTACAAGGAGGAAAAGTTTATGCTGCTTAGGGGTGTGCAAATGGTAAGGTATGGTGTGGTATCGCCATACCATCTCCATACTCTACATATATCGGGTTTTTTATTTTTATACCATACCATACCATTTTTTAATACAATACCATACCACATTTTCGTATGGTAGGGTAAGGGCGGGTATGGTATGGTATTATTCGGGTAGTTGATCAAATTGATCAGATTTTGACACTTTAAGTTCTTATTTTGACATTGTTTAATATTATGATTCATAAAATTTGTACTAAATAAAAAAATCAAGCAACTACACATTCTTAACAATACAAATAATCAAGTAACTACATATTTTATAACAACACAAATAATCAAGTAACATCATATTTATAACAAAACAAAAATATCACGTAACTACATATTCCATAACAACACGAATACTCAAGCAATTACATGTCCATAACACAAATAACAAGTAAACTACATATCCGAATCCTTCCACAAAATTCCAACTTCCAACCTTCAAGTCCAACCTTTAAATTCTACAAAGTTTCAATCTTTTCAACTTCCAATCTAATACAAATTTGAGAAAATAAAAAAGCAAAGAAAAAAGAAACTATAACACTCATACAAAAATATTTTATGTAACCAATTAAATACTGACACGTGACATATTTTTTATTTTTTTAAAAAAGGTATGGTATGATATGGTATTTTCGGGTATTTTCAAAAATACCCCCTACCATACCATACCATGACAGATTTTGAAAATCTATACCATACTGCACCCTATATTTTTTTTATACCCTACCATACCTCCACCATACCATGGCGGGTATGTCGGGTTCGGGCGGGTGATGGTGTACCATGCACACCCCTAATGCTGCTGCCCTAAATCCGATTGGCCCGTTTGTTACGGGTAATAGGATAGCATAAGAGCTGCAAACTGTTATTAATTTTTTTAACCAGCCATTGCCACTCTCTAGGGCTGTTTGGTACGGGGTAGGTATTTTGCGAAGGAGTTCATACTATTGAACAAGTGAAACATAAAAATCAAATCTTAAAAAAAGTAATATTGTTGTGTTTAATAATTTACAAAAATCTTATCTTTAATTACTGTAAAAATTAAAATATTATATTTGATTATACATAAAAATATAATTTTATTTATTATATGAGTAAATTTGATAATTAAAATTTTTTAATATTTAAAAAATACTTAAAATTTTTTATGTTCTAATTATGTAATATAAATTTTTTAATGCTCAATTTTGTTTCTCCGGCTTCCACACACCTCCTCGATTCCACCACACCACCAATCGCCTCTCCGGCTTCCACTGCACCTCCCCGCTTCCACCGCACCACTACTCGCCTCTCCGATTTCCACTGCACCTCCTTATTGCCATCGCACGTCCTTGTTTCCATCACACCACCACTCGCCTCTTTAGCTTCCACAACTTTCAAATGTTCTATCGCACGTCCCCGCCTCAACCACACCACCACTTGCCTCTTCAGCTTCCACCGATTTCATATGTTCTATCGCACCCACTTTTAGATGTTCTACTACACGTCCCTGCTTCCACCACACCACCACTCGCCTTTTTGGCTTCCACTGCCATCGCACCTCTGTTGCTTCCATCGCACACCTCCTGCTTCCACTGCACCTCTCCCTCTTCCATCGCACCACCACTCGCTTCTCTTGCTTCCACGACACTTCCCCGCTTCCACGACACCACTATCACCTCCAATCGCCTTCCTCTCCTACATCCACCGTTTCCACCGTCTATCATCTCCAAACAGAAATTCACAAACATAAATCCACGCTTCCAGATGTTTGATCTCAAACATGGTTGAAGGAGAGGGAGCAGTTTAGATTTTGATTCTTTTATTTTTTTCTCCCTACAGGTGACCGTGGGTTTGGGATTCCCTGAAATCTCAAACTCCAGTGTTAGAAGGGGTTCATATTACCCTAGTTTAAAGTAACTTAAAACCCACGGGAATGCAAGATTCCCAAGTTTAAAAATCTATTTAAGCATGCTAAACATGGGATGGACTTCAAATTCCCTTTATTCTGATTATATTCCCCCATACCAAACACCCACTTAGAGTTTGGTTAGGATAGCAATAAGGCGTATAAAAACCGCATAAAAAGTAAAAAGTGGAAAACTTAACCCTCGCCCACCCATGGTATTAGGCTGGATAAGGATAGGAGTGCACTGTACACTATAGCTTTAATTGCTAATGTAATATTTATTAATAATATATTTATATATTTTATTTAAAATAAAAATAATTAAATACTTAAATTAATATTTTAGTTTTTAAATAGATTATTTTAAATACATATTTATATTTAAATTTTAAATATTTTAAAAATTTAATGTATTATAAATTAATTTTTTAAAATTATTGTAGATAATCATATCTAGTTTTTTACATATGGTTTGTAGTTTTAATTTGATATTTGATATAATTACTATTTCAATAATTTTTTAATTAAAATTTGTATCATACTATTTTAAAATTATTTTAATTTATTATAAAGAATTTAATGCAGTATAATACAGTCTTTTATCAAATACAATATTTGATAAGTGTCTATTTATGTATCATTTTCATATCAATTCGTCCATGTTTCTTTGCTATATTCCTTGGTATTTTTATGTTTTTGTGTGGTTTTGATGTTTGTAAGAATTTTGGAGCAACTTGCACAAAAATGGAGTAAAACCCTTCATTTTCACCTCTGCTAGTCAACCATCTTCTCGGATTTAATTGTATTGATATACAATGAACCCGATGACATATCATATACCGTTGAAAAGCTCTCGAAGTCTACTTTTTGGAGAAATTTACGGTTTATGAATCCATTCAGTGTACCGAAAGTTGTAATCAAAACAGTGTGAGAAGTGTAGAAATGTAATTCCACACATCACTGTAGCATGTATAATACGGGACACTGTAGCACGTTACTGTAGCAGAGTATTTAAACACATTTTAGGGTTTTATTTTTATAACTTGAAGAGGGGAGAACGTGGTGGAGGCTGAAGCTCTGGAATTCTTTCATCTCTTGGAGTTCTTGAAGGAGAAAGGAAGCTTGGAAGAGGAAGAACTACAATCCAAAGAGAATTACATCAAATTTGCTAAGTTTTTCCCTTCCCTTTCATTTTCTGGAATGTCTCCATGTTGTATTGTATTTACCACGTTCTTAAACATGTGTAACTGAATCTGAATTGGCTGAGGGTGATTTCAAAGCCCTTGATATGGTTTTTGTGAATTGATTGTGCAAGGAATTGTTATCCAATTCTCTAATTGAAGTTGCTTATATTTTCCCATGTTTAATGCTTATGATTGCTTGCTGGATTGTATTTGGGTGGCCAACGGAATATAATCTGGATATTGTCTATTGCTAGACTAGAAATCTTGATCCGTAATTGTCTTGAATTTCTAATCAGTAGTAGCAAAATTGTGATCAGAGATTGCAATTGGAGAATATAACCTAAGTTAAATAATCCGAGCTTGTGTGTTTATTGCTTAGATCAACCTATCTTTCTTATTGTAATGCATCCATTGAATTAAATTCAGAGAGCTTGTTCTAGGTTGTTTAATGGATAGAGATTAAATAAAGAGCTTGTTTTATTTAACAACAAAGTAAGGAAAGATTGGGGTAATAGAGCTTGTTATTATCTACGGTTGATAACTTCAATGCTGTCATTAGATGACAATTCTACAATTAATTCGCAAATCCATATCTTGTGGTAGAGAAGGATCCCTTAACCAGCTTTCTCCCATTGATTTTTCATTCAAATTTACTTTCTGTTTTGTTATTCTTTACTTGCATTCTTATTTCATTTAGTAAAGCATTAAACAAAAATCCCCCCTGTTTAGTTTATTGTTGCTGGAAATAACAAATTCAATTAGAATCAATCCTCGTGGGAACGATATCTAACTTATCACTTTATTACTTGTGCGACTAGTATACTTGCTAGTTTCGAACGCATCAAGTTTTTGGCGCCGTTGCCGGGGATTGATTTTCTAATCGAATTGTTATTTTGTTTTCATTGTTGATTCATATTTTCTTTGTTTTTCTTTTCTGATTGTTTGTGTTTCGACAACATGGCAGTAAATTGACCATCAATTCAGTGGCGGATTGAACACAACTAACATGGAGGTAATGAGGTAAGCATCGGAACTGAATAACAACTTTCTCGGAGTGTGTAACTTCTCGTGTGAAAACATGGCTGTAGGACATAGCAGAAAGAAATCTTATGCATGTGAGGTATATTCTACCATGGAGCATCCAAATCGAATGTATCAAACTGGCAGGAGATATGGGAACAAGCCAAATATCACTGAGGATTCCAGGAACAAACAAGGCAATGGTAGATACTTCTCGAACACTTACAATGCTGGATGGGAAGATCAACATAATTTCAGTTACTGGAATCATCAACCAATCACTCCAAATGTGATACCAAATCGGCCACAAAGTTTCAATCAACCTAGAGTGCAGCAACCATTTCAAATGCAACCACCACCAAAGCCACATCCAGCACCGCAACCAGCTTCGCAAAACTCAGGTATGTCTCTCGAAGATATTGTTAATGCACTTGCCACTAACACAATGCAATTCCAGCAGGAAACTGGGGCAAGTATCCAAAACATGGCAAATCAAATAGGACAATTGGCTACTAGCATGAGCAAATTCGAGGGCCAAGGCTCAGAAGAATTATCTTGTCAAACGGTGATCAATCCAGGAGAATTCTTGTGCGATAACTTTGCAAAATAAAGAGCAATTAGATATCCTGCCAAAGAAATCACAAACTGATGAAGGAGATGACACCACTTCCACCATGAACATGACATCATCTTCTAAGGTAAATCTTAAGACTCCTATTCCTTCTTATGTTACTCCTCCAACTTTTCCTAGCAGATTTGGAAAATCAAAGAAGGAGGAACAAGAACATGAAATCCTGGAGACTTTTCATAAGATTGAGGTAAATATACCACTTCTGGATGCTATCGAGCAAGTATCTCGTTGTACAAAATGTCTCAAGGAGTTATGCACCAGTAAGAGAAAGTTAAAAGGGAATGAGAAAGTAAGTGTGGGGAAAAATGTTTCAGCTGTATTACAAAGAAAAATTCCTTCGAAATGCAATAATCCAGATACGATCACCATTCCATGCACCATTGGTAAAACCAAGTTTGAAAGAGCTATGTTAGATTTAGAAGCATCTATTAATGTCATTCCATATTCTATTTATGCTTCTTTAAATCTTGGACCTTTTGCGAAAACTGGTATTACCATTCAGTTTGCTGATCATTTTAATGCATATCGCAAAAGAGTTGTTGAAGATGTGCTTGTGCAGGTGAATCAATTGGTTTTTCCAGCAGACTTCTATGTCCTTAAAATAGAGGATGAGACATCTCCTAATCCAACACCGATTCTTTTAGGGAGGCCATTCTCGAAAAATGCTAGAATCAAGATTGATGTTCATTATGGCACTTTGACCATAGAGTTTGATGGCAAGGTGATATGTTTTAATATTTTTGAGGAAATGAGGTACTCTAATGACTTACATTCTGTATTTGCAGTTGACGTTATTGATTATTTGCCACAACAATATTTTGAGTTAAACTCGCAAGAATGGATTGGATGTAGCATAGTGAGCACATAGGGACAGAAAATTCTAAGGAATCAAGAATTTAACAAGTGTCCAAAAAAGGAGGAATCGTGCAAGCTTAGATGAGATCATAACTATAACCACAAACAAGTATGATGTTTCATACATTGAATTGCCTTTATCTAATGAGAAACTTCTTCCTTCTGTGATGAAGGCCAATACCTTGGAGCTTAAGCCACTTCCAGATCATTTGAAGCATGGATTCTTGGGTGAGAATGATACTTTGCCAATTAAAATAGAAATGGGCCTTGCACCACTACAAGAAGAGAAACTCGTCCGAATACTTACAGACCACAAAACAGCTATTGGGTGGACGATTGCTAACATCCAAGGCCCAGCCATATGCATACACCAATTCTTGTTGGAAAAAGGATCCAAGCCCACTAGAGAAGCACAGCAGAGATTGGACCCTGCCATTATGGAACCAACGTCGGGCTGAGGACGTTAAACCAAGCGCTTATTGGGAGGCAACCCAATGTTTTTGAAAAATAAATAAAAAAAGAAAAGAACAATAAAATAAGGTAATAATGATCGATTTTTGTGTCTCGAGGAGATTCCTTTCGTAGGCCATCAAATTGATCAGGTTTTATCTCTCTTTGCCATCTGTCTTATTTGTGTTTATATTTTTGTACTTGTTTTTGACTTTTGTTTGCTATTGTATTGTTATCTCTTTTATGTGTCTTTAGTTTTCGTTTCTGCTTCTTTTCTTTTCCTTTGTTTGTTTAATTTGATATTATTCCGTACTTCGGATACTCATTGGCACACAGCTGAGAAGCATCCAAACGAAGCTTGAAGCCAGCTCGAAGGTTTGAACGTGCTATCTGGGGAAAAAAGATCAATCGCATTATCGGTAATATCTCTCCTTTTCTTCTCTTCAATGGATGCTGATATCTTTCTATCGAACCTTCGTAAATATTTCCCTTCACTTTCTCAAAATGCTGTGTTTAAAATTTATATCCGATGGCTTATCGAAGCCAAGGTGAGATTGTCCGATGAGCCGGACATTAATCTCACAAAATGCATGCCTGGTCTAGGAAAAAACTACTATGCCAAGAGGCGAAGAGCGAAAAGGTTACAAGTATGTTATAAATGTGCTAGATGGAATTGTAACCAGACTTGTCGTTCATTAGGTTTTGTGTCTAGGAACAGAGAAGATAAACTTTCGTTTATTAAGAATGGTTTGAGTAATGAGTTGCCGGATAATGTTTTATTAACTCTTGAGTCACATTCTTGTGGACTTGTTCAGCGTGAATTGCTTAATCTATGGACACAATTTTGTGATGAATTGCAGTGTTATAGTCTAGGGAATCTGACTAAAAACGATCCTGTTTGCCAGCTTATAAGAAAACTGGATGGGAAGCAAATCCCCGACTCATAGAAGGCGTTTCAGCCGTTACTGGACGTAAAACCAGAGGAAGATGTGAGCCACAATCACAACTACTTGTATATTTGACTGTGTGTTTTTGTTGTCGAATTTTATTTCTTTCTTGTTTCGTTTGATCTGATTATCAATGTTGTTTTTGTGTTGTTGTTGTTTGTTTATTTTGTTTGTTTTAATTTCAAGTTTTCTTTTTGACAAACCAGATGACTACCCCATGTATAAGCACACGTGGAAGACAAGTGTGGAGGTTTTGTCAATGTAATGGTCCGGAGGTGTCTTGTGGAAAGATATCTTGTGTGTCTTACTTTCATGCTTCACTTGGGAGACAAGTGTGTAGGTTTGTCAAACCCCGCCGAAAGCATATCTCATTTTTTCAAATCTTGGGGCGATAAATCTGCATCGAGCAACCCCCACCGAAATATGTCCCCATGTGTCAAAATTTGAGAGTTTTATGGGTGTATATATACATTCTGCATATTTTCATATGTCATTCCATAACCTGTCTTACAATTGAAAAGCATAATATCTAACGTGTCTTACACAAGATTAGAGCACTTGTAGAAATGGAGAAAACACCAATTCGGCGATTCGCAATATATGCGTATTTTGCGGATCGCAATTTGGTAAAGATGGAGAGTTTACCACAGCAGCTCTTGATCTTGGTAGGATATTAGCTGCGAGGGGTATTAATTTGATTTATGGAGGGTGTAGTCTTGGGTTAATGGGGTGTGTGTCAACAGCTGCATCCCTAGGAGGGAGCAAAGTTCTCGGCATTATCCCTAAACCATTAGCTGTACGAGATATCGTAGGCAACACAATCGGGGAAGAGTTACAGGTCTCTAGCATGCATGAGCGTATTGCACATATGGTTGTTAAGTCCGATGCATTATAGCTTTGCCGGGTGGTTATGGTACATTAGAGGAGATATTCAAACACCTCTTGGGCACAGCTTAAACACCATAAAAAAAAACCCATGGTTTGTTAAATGTCAATAATTTTGTGGATGGTTGTTGTTGTCTTCTGGATCAACAGTAGAAGAAAAAAACCTTAATCCTCACAGTCGGCGAGGCAAATCCTGGTTACAGGCTCAACTGCAGGGGAGTTTAATTGACAAATTACAAGCTCGTACTATCGCCTGATCAACAATATCTAGAATAGATGGTTTTGGAGAAGGCCAATAAGAGGCGGGTCTAAAAGGATTTTAACGACTTCCATCTGTAATCTCTATTTGCTGGTTTGCTTCGTTTTTGTTTGCTTTCTTTTTATTGTGTTTATTTGAAGTTTTTCATGTTATTTATTTTGAGATTTTTCAGGTTGTTTCTTTCACCCCAGGTAATATTTTCTAATCTTGGCTTTTAGAGTGGTGGCTTAAAAAGTTCAAGTTCTCTTGAAACGTATTCTGGATTTCTTTAATCCATAATGGCTGAATAAGGAGGCTAACTTCTAAACTTTTTAGACCCATTCTAACTAACTTGTTTGTGTTTGCTGATTTGTTGGACTTTATTATTTTCTGAGTAAGTTTAGTTTTATGTAATTTCGAGTTGTTGTGTGTTTTTGTATTTATTAGTTTCTATTCGAAAAAAAAAACATTGTGGAAAAACCTGAGAATGGCAGAATATGGGGTTTCCTTAACTCTTGAAACGCATTCTCTCTAAATAAATCTGTAGTTTGTTATTTCATGTTGTTTGAAATGTCTTGTTTCTTGTTTTGTTCTTTCATAATAAAGGTATATAGGCTGGAAACCTTAAGTCTGCGGGCTACTGGTCCTAAGGATGGTTGAAATATACAATCTTGACTCAGGTGTAACAACGCCACGTACCTCTTTTCTTGCATTTTGTGGGTATATGATAAGATAATGATTGAATTAAGAATAACTCTTGGAAAATGATAAATGATGCATGGATCTGTGTGCTTGAAATGTTTATTGGTTTTCGCTTTGCTTTTGATTCCTTGCGCAACATTGAGCACTGAGCTATTAGCACTGAGTTATTTGTTCACTTAGAGAAAGTTTATGTAATTTAAATGTTTCTTCAGATTTCAATGAATTCTAGAACTTGTTTGAGAGTCACTCGAGGCGAAATCCTAGACTGTGCAACATTGGGGAAATGATTTAGGCCATCTTTGGACCGTTCGAGCCTTAATAGCCAACCTTGACTGAAATTGATCCCTAGTTACCCTTTGAGCCTTTGTAAGCCTTTTTTCTTTGTTAACTCACTAAAAGATTTCCTAACCTCAAATGAATTTGTTCCAAACAGTTTATCCCTGACCTATGAGCATGTAGATCATTCATAATTAAATTCTGAGCTATGTTCTGGTTTTGGGAAGTTAGAGGAGGTTGGGATGTGTCATGAGCAATGCAAGTAAGTTCTATTATGTTTGTAAAAAAAAAAAAAAGAAAAAAAGAAAAAAAAGACAATCTGTACTTATCGTCCACGTACTTACACATTGAGGACAATGCGTTGTTTAAGTGTGGGGGAGGGGAAGTGTAATAAAAAAAAAAGAACAAAAGAAGAAGAATAAGAGATCTATACCCTTAAGTGTTCTTAAAAAGAATGAAACAACAAAGTGTGGGGGTGTAGTTTTCTTTTGTTTTTTGGAAAAAAAAAAGATTGAGTGTTCTAAATAAGTTTGGGGGAGTAACCTGGTGAATTGAAATGAAGTTGTGTTATAGGTTTGAGCTCTACATCGTCTTGAATGATTTATGTGTTTGTGGGTGATTTGAGCCAAATTATTATCCTTTATCATACATTCACCCAAGCCAAACGTTACAAGCTTAATAAAGTCCTACTTGATCCTTGGTGTTGTGCATGTCTACATTAGTGGAGAGTGACTTGAAAAGCAGGCCTATGGAGTTCATTTATGCACACATCTTCAATATTAAATATGATTCATTTTTATGCATAAACTCATCCGGGCTACAAGTGATTAGGTGAGAATGGCTCTACACACACACACTTGAGGAATTGAAGTGAAGCGAAACTAATCCTTGAGATGAAATTCTTGATCAAGTGCATTTTTTTGAAGTTTTCCTTGGGTTGTAATTAAGTACAATCTTTGAGGCCTATTTGCAAGTTGAAGCATTTGTGCGTTTTAATTTTTCTTTGATTCTGTTTCGGTTTAGTTTTATTTCATATTGTTGTAGTTATTCAAGGACTAGCAAAGTCTAAGTGTGGGAGAATTTGATAAGTGTCTATTTATGTATCATTTTCATATCAATTCGTCCATGTTTCTTTGCTATATTCCTTGGTATTTTTATGTTTTTGTGTGGTTTTGATGTTTGTAGGAATTTTGGAGCTACTTGCACAAAAATAGAGTAAAACCCTTCATTTTCACCTCTGCTAGTCAACCATCTTCTCGGATTTAATTGTATTGATATACAATGAACCCGATGACATATCTTATACCGTTGTAAAGCTCTCGAAGTCTACTTTTTGGAGAAATTTACGGTTTATGAATCCATTCAGTGTACCGAAAGTTGTAATCAAAACAGTGTGAGAAGTGTAGAAATTAATTCCACACATCACTGTAGCATGTATAATACGGGACACTGTAGCACGTTACTGTAGCAGAGTATTTAAACACAGTTTAGGGTTTTATTTCATAACTTGAAGAGGGGAGAACGTGGTGGAGGCTTCAGCTCTGGAATTCTTTCATCTCTTGGAGTTCTTGAAGGAGAAAGGAAGCTTGGAATGAGGAAGAACTACAATCCAAAGAGAATTACATCAAATTTGCTAAGTTTTTCCCTTCCCTTTCATTTTCTGGAATGTATCCATGTTGTTTTGTATTTACCACGTTCTTAAACATGTGTAACTGAATCTGAATTGGTTGAGGGTGATTTCAAAGCCCCTGATATGGTTTTTGTAAGTTGATTGTGTAAGGAATTGTTATCCAATTCTCTAATTGAAGTTGCTTGTATTCTCCCATATTTAATGCTTATGATTGCTTGCTGATTGTATTTGAGTGGCCAACTGAATATAATCTGGTTGTGATTTATTGCTAGACTAGAAATCTTGATCCGTAATTGTCTTGAATTTCTAATCATTAGTAGCAAAATTGTGATCAGAGATTACAATTGGAGAATATAACCTAAGTTAAATAATCCGAGCTTGTGTGTTTATTGCTTAGATCAACCTATCTTTCTTATCATAATGCATCCATTGAATTAAACTCAGAGAGCTTGTTCTCGGTTGTTTAATGGATAGAGATTAAATAAAGAGCTTGTTTTATTTAACAACAAAGTAAGGAAAGATTGGGGTAATAGAGCTTGTTATTATCTACGGTTGATAACTTCAATGCTGTAATTAGATGACAATTCTACAATTAATTGCAAATCCATATCTTGTGGTAGAGAAGGATCCCTTAACCAGCTTTCTCCCATTGATTTTTCATTCAAATTTACTTTCTGTTTTGTTATTCTTTACTTGCATTCTTATTTTATTTAGTAAATCATTCAACAAAAATCCCCCTGTTTAGTTTATTGTTGCTGGAAATAACAAATTCAATTAGAATCAATCCTCGTGGGAACGATATCTTACTTATCACTTTATTACTTGTGCGACTAGTATACTTGCTATTTTCGAATGCATCAATATTACTTAACATTAGTTCACTCAATCTCATGTAATACAATTCAATACAATGCTATCTAATAGAATCACAGTTATACTATACCATACGGTGCACCAAACGTATGAGTACTTTTTAGTAAAAAAAAAAAATCAATAATTTTGAAAACTTTCATTTCAACCATTCTTATTGTTATTATTTGACTTTAATCTATCAAAAAAATAACTTTGATTAACACTTTTCTTCTTAATATTGGTAAAATTGATCAATGATCTGAGTTTTTTTATGTTATTAAACTTATATAAATTTTGTATCTATCAACTGTTTATTTTCATATAATTCTATTTGAATAATATTAATTAATATGAAAATCTTAATATATTGGTATTTAAAAAAAATTAAACGGCTAAATAGTAATGATAGAGAATGTTAAAATTTTTTTAAAGATTACAAGAAGAGTCATTTCTTTTTATGTTTTCCTTTAAAATTTCTTAGTTCAGAATGTAATAAAACATTCATTTCTATTTTTTCAAATGAAAAAATAAGATCATTTTTTATTTTTATCTTGATGATTCATTTTATATTTTCTTAAATTTCGTTTTTTTATGTATTATAGGACACATGCCTTTGTCAAGTTTTTATCAATTTGAAAAAAAAAATAATAATAATGCGAGAAACTCACACAACACCAAGGAACACCATCCAAATCTCAAGCATGTAGAAACAAGTGGAAAGACCAAAATACACCTTACAAGGTAACAAAGAACTCTAAACTAAATGAACTACAGGAGATGAGTAACTAGTAAATGGAATCAAGGTTATCAAACCCTCGAAGCGTTTAGATTACGGATGAGACCTAGACCTTGCAATGGTGGATGAGCTCTTTAACTCAATAGGCACGTGTAAACAAGGTTGCTGCAGCTGCAAAATCACTAATTTTAATGTCGGAGAAGGCTATGAATTCCTAATAACATTGACTCTCCAACAATCAAGCCAACGGAGTGATTACTTAAATGCGATGGAATCTAGGTCTTTAGTGAGTGACGAATAGGAACTTAAGTGTTAAATGCCTAAGTGGAGGGGCATAGGGTCATATGGGCTAGGCTGCCAACTTTTTTGAAAAAAAAAATTCATTTATAAGCGACAATAATTAATGTATTATTTATAAATCATGCCATGATATTCTGTCATGATTTTTTCACTAATTCAGTAAACTGTCATCATTTTATTTACCAAATTACTATCATTTTTTAGTTCACTTTACTTTTAGGCTGTGTTGGGTTGATGGAAAGTAAAGGAGAGAAGAAAGGAAAAGTGGGGTGAAAGGAAAAGTTGGGAAAAAAGAAAGGAATGAAGAAAGGTTTTCCATTATTTGGTGGTGTGATGGATTATGAAAGGAAAGAAAAAATTAATAAATTAATTGGACAAAAATAATCCAATAGTAAATTTTGTAATTTATTAATAACTAAAAAATGAATTTTAATTAACTTTTATAAATAAATTAATTATGGTAATAATATGATTGTTTAAATATCATATTAATATAAACATTTTCAATTTTAATTAATTATGGTAATCCTATGATTATTAGCATATATAATTTTATCTATTAATATATTTTTGAAAAAATAAAAAAAGCTTCCAGTTTCTAGCCATCACTCGTCGCCTCCGGAGTCGACGAAGTTTACGTGTGGACATCACCGCGGGTTACATTGGGCTTACGGTTTGACGATATTCCTCTTCATCCAAGTTTCGTCGCTGATCATGTTGCAATTTTATTGCACGCAATGGTTGTTTTTTGGGGATCCACCTTTAAACTTCATTTTTTGCCATTAGACGATGCAGCCCACGCCGATGAAACCACCATGGATGAGTAGAGGATCGACCAACGATCACGTCGATACCGGCGATGACGTTGGATGCACGGATATGCTGGCGGCCACGATGGCAACAAACTTTTTTTTTATTTTGCAATTTTTTCAAAATTTTATAAAATATAAAATTTTCTTTTTTAATTTTTGAAAAAAAATATTGAATTATATGTATAATTATTTTGTTTATTTATAAATAATTTAATTATTTATTTGAATAGAGTTAGTTTTGGACACATACAAAATATACAATGTTAGATTAGTAATTTAATGTACCATTCCTAAGAAAAAACAAAGTTTTCCTTAGATAGGGGAGTGGAAAAATGATTGCTAAAACTTAAATAATCATAATTCTTAATAAAACTTTTTCCTTAGTAAAAAACTTCAACCAAACAACAAACTTAGGATTACTAAATCCCAAGTCTTTTCTCCCCACTATTAACCAAACTGAACAAGGGCCTTGATTTCTTATTGTCTTGAATTACATAGTATATGATTCTCTTTTTCTCCTTACCTCAACAGTGTATTCTTTATCAATGCATTTACATCCACCCATCTTTTACGTTTTGACTCCGTTCATTTAATCTTTACTTTAAAATTGATCTCTAAATTTCTACTTTGTAGATTTTTCTTATTTTGCATTCCAAAATACTAAAGAAAGGTATTATAATGGTATTTTCTAATTTTAAATAATTATATGAAAATTAATTTTTTTATTTCTTGATGGGTGTGATTTTTTGTTTATTTTTTTAGGGATAATGTCACAAACCTCCCCTAGCTTTTATCATAATGTCATACAAATTGGTCTTTTACATTTTTGTATAAAAAGAGTCCCTGTATTCTAAGAAATTCCTATAGACCTCCCATTTGTTACTTTTACCATTAAATAATCGTAAATAAGTTAGATTTAGAGGGATAGGTTAGTCATTTAACTATATTAGTCAACAACATATAAAGCTTTAAGTCAACACTTAAATTTTGTTCATTAATTTTATTATTTAGAATTTCAGTCCAAAAAGACAAAATCACTTTTTCTAATCTCTATTTCGCTTGCTCTCTTTTCTCCACTACAATAATATCACTAACCTCATTAGTCAACTCTCTCTTATTCTCAGTTTCCTCCCCTAAAACCCACTTCCTCCATGGCTCAACTCCCTTCTTTTCCCTCTCAAAACCCTCTTCACCTCCCCAAAATGCCATGACAACCAATCAGCCATCCTCAACCTTCGTTGCTTCACCAATAGCCATACCATGGCAACCCCTCATAACAGCAACATGCCACCATGACAACCATTGTCTAAAAATTTCCATTTTGATGAGAATCAAACTACATTCTTTGAGACCTATCTCCAATGCCAAAAGCCACTAAACACCTTCATCACATACCACCATGAACCACTGCAGTCCAGCCACTGATTTCACCTCTACACTTGAATCTTCAACTCTTTTAAAACCCAAAAACAAACCAAAAATGCTAACTAATTCAAACAAAAAATGCTCTCTTATACGAACATGGGAGGGCCTGGGGCTGAGGTCGAAGGAAGAGGAAATAAAAGCAAAGGAAGGAAGAAGAGAGGAAGAGGAGGAGGCAGAGAGGTTGGTGTTGGCGGTGGAGAGGGAGAGGGGGGAGATGAGGAGACAGAGAAAAGGAAGAAGATTTAAGGGTGAAGTAGAGAAGGAAGAAAAATGATGTCATCATTTTGTCTAAATGTCTATTTTATTTTAATTTTTTATTTTGTTTTGTTGAGGGTAATTTGGTAATTGCAATCCAATTGGATAGAAAAATGATGTCATTTAACTATAAAACTAACAGAAGGGTAGTCGATGATGAATTTCTTGAAATAAAATGCCTCCTTTTAAACAAAAATGCAAAAGATTCATTTCTATGACATTATGCCAAAAGATAGGGGTGTTGTGTGACATTATCCCATTTCTTTATTCATCCAAAATTTAAATTATTTAAATTTGTTGCATCTATTTATAATATATTTATGTTACTTAGTATCCTATTTCTTAAACAGTTTTTCTATTTTAAATAGTTTTTTTTTTGTGTGTGTGTGTATTGCACTATATTTCTCGTATACTTAATTGTTGTTGGTTTGAATTGTTTTAAAGTATGAAATCCAATAGATTAGACTAGAAAAATCTTGATTATTACAATGTGTATATCAAGGCTTCTTAGGTTAATGAAAGACACGACTTAGTGGCCATTTGCTTACTTCTCTCATTACTCTCAATTGTCTTTGATTCTAATTTTAGTTACACAACTATTATATCAATTTTACTAATGATATATACAAAAGTATATGTGCACATGCGCACATACACCAAAAAAAAAAGTTATTCTCTTATCTGGACTCTCGGAAGCTGGCTTATATGCAGCCCAAGCACTATCACCATTGGATGTATCCTACTTGTATCCAATGATTAAATGATTTTTGGAAAAATTGAAAAAATGGACAGAATTAGGGGCCCTTAGTGAAATTTGAACACATCCTGAAAAATTATCATGCCATAGACACTTTCTTGATAAAAAGACTAAAATACCCTTACCCTTATGTAATTGAATTTAGCAAAAAAAAGAAGTAGACGAAACAAAGAAACCACTCACTCCTTCATACACATCACTGTCTGAAACAATCTTCAACAACTGAAGCTGAGCAACAAGGTAAGAAAAACTTTTGTTTATCTCTCTCTAAATGGCATGAAAATTTCAGTAGGTTGTAATGTTTTGGTTATTTATTGTTTCGGTAACTATCAACCACATTATGTAGCATAAAATAGGGATATGTATGTGAACTAAGGTTAGAGATAGTGCGGTTTTTGTCAATATTTTGTTGGAAATTGGCAATCGTTGTGAGAAAATCTGGTATCGCAGTCGACGGGGAAGAAGACGAGATTTGTTGAGCTACATCGAGTGTCGAGGGGTTGTGTTGGATCGATTCTCGACATGTCGGATGGTCATGTCAAGTGTATAGGGGTTGTGTCGAGTCTAGGATCGAGTGTCGTGTTAGTGCGTCGAGTGGAGTGCCGAACGTGACAAGTGTCGGATGTAAATTTCATCGAGTTCGTGTGTTGAGTATATGTGCCGTGTTAGTCGAGCGTCGGTCGTCGTGCATCGCGTGTCGAGATGGTTGTCGAGTGTCGAGTGTCGAGCGTTTAGCATCGAGTTTCGTCGAGCGTTTAGGCAGAAATGTCGTTTTTGTTGCTTTTGTAAGCAATTTTGTAATGATTTATTGTCCACGGACTTATATGATATGTCTTTATCATGCAGGAAATGGAAACTTTACGCATACTTATTCTATACAATAATTCTTGGACTATGTAAGAGAATGGTGGTTATTTATACACCGGTGGGAGGGTGAAGCCATTGATAATTCATAGGTATGCTACCTATAATAAGTTGGTTGACTGTATTAGTACTGAAATGGGTTAGGATCTTCGTAAGCATAACATAAGTTTAGAAGTTCAATTTGCTTTTATGGGTCTTCCGCCAATGCCGACTCCTATTGAGACTGACAACGATGTTTGTTTCTTTATACAACATTGTTTGGAGGACCGACAGTCATATACACCGCTAATTATCAAAGATGAAGATAAGGAGAAGCGAAGACAGAGGTCAGGATCTGATAAAGTACATAGGCAACAAAAATCTTCTCATGCTTCTATGTTTCGCTCAGCAAGTGGAAGCAATCAATTAAGTGAATCCACTCCTGTTTGTGCACAACCACAATTGAATGATGACGTTGGCATTGAGTTTGAGTAGTATTCAGGGCATGCAGGGCATGAGTCAATTGGGATCTTAGTTGAAAATGAAGAAGGGGTGCCCTCGTCGATGCCATCCAGATTAGTACGTCATCTTGATAGCATTAGAGAGTTTAAGAGTTTAGGTAATAATGATGTTAATAATGCTAATGACGATGTTAATTATGACGATGGTGGTGATGAAGATTACGAAGATAATGATGATGTTAGTGAGCATGTTGACGATGACAATGACGATTGCACTATTCGTAATGAGAATGGTTTTGAGGGTTTGGATGATTTTATTGTTGATGGCCAGGATGTAGACGGTTCACATTTTGATAATGATGAATAGACGAAGATTTTGAATGATGTGAACTAGGATATGCTGTTTACCGTTCCTTCTCCAATTCACTCTGCACCTATTCCTCCACTATACGGACATTAACAAGATCCGGTGTCGAATAATGAGCCGATAATGGATGCAAATCGTAGACATGAAGAAGCTAATTTGGGCTCTGAGAATAACAGTCGTCGGGCTAACACATTCAAATGGATGCCGCCTATTGTGCATTCATCATCCATAGATGGCGATGATGCTTCATCGTTTGTAGTTGACGGGATTGAGGTTGGGGTTGGACAGATGTTTAACAGTAAAACGAAGCTTCGTGAGAAGTTATCGAATTTGACACTAAGACAAAACTTTCAATTCAAGGTGAGGAACTCTAATGCAACAAGGTCTGAGGTTGTCTACCGTGCTAAATCATGTAAATGGCATTTACATGCCACAAAGGTAGCCGATTCACATTTCTTCCCAGTGAAAAAGTATAAGAACCATCACACATGCTCCGGAGCTGGACTTCACCCAAATGACAAACAGGCAACTGCACATATGAGTGGCAAACATATTAACAGCAAATTCGTTGAGGCATCGAGAATATATCATCCAAATGATATTATGTCTGATGTTCAGGAGTAATTGGGTGTTAACATCACATATAACAAGGCGTGGAGGGCAAAGGAGGCAGCTTTGCAAGAACTTAATGAATCTCATGAGGAATCATTCACACTACTCTCCCAGTATATGTACATGATTGAGAAAGCAAACTTGGGGACCAAAACTTCTTTAGAAACTGATGACAACAACCATTTTAGATACTTTTTCATGAGTATGGGGGCTTCTATACTGGATTTACATCATCAATTAGACCAGTTATCACAGTTGATGGTTCTTTTTTGAAAGGGAAATATAGAGGTACAATGTTTTTGGTTTCTTGTATGGATGAAAATAAACAAATATACCCCTTGGCATTTGGAATTGGGCATTCTGAAAATGATGACTCGTAGAACTGGTTCATGAGACAGTTGAGTGATCATGTTGTACAAAATATCCGAGATCTTGTTTTCATTACTGACCATCATCATAGCATTGAACGAGCTATTATAGCAGTTTTTCGTCATGCACTGCATGGATTGTGCACTTATCATCTAAAGGGTAACTTGAAGGCAACTTTCAAGGATAAGACTTTGTTGGATATATACTACCGAGCTGCAAGGACATATCACTGTGCTGATTTCAGCTATCATATGCGACAAATTGAATCGTATATGCTAGCAGCAGCAACTTCTCTTCGAGAGATTGGAGTCGAGAAATGGGCACGTTCACAATTTCATGGTCGACGGTATAACATCATGACAACAAATATAGCTGAGTCGATGAACAGTTGCTTGAGACACCATCGATTCCTCCCGGTGACATTGTTAGCAGATTATACCGGGCTAACTTACAGCAATGGTTCTATGAGCTTCGACAGTTATTTGCTAACTCGGAATTACATCTCTCGTCGTGGGCTAACAAGTTGATGGAGGAGCGTTTAAAAGAGGGAGAACGTATGAGGGTTAGTGGTATCTTTCTTACTATGCATGAGGTTAGAGGCAACGACCGTGTTAGCATCGTTGACATGCACGCTTGTACATGCATGTGTTGGGTGTTTGATCTTGACCAGCTTCCGTGTGCACATGTATTAGCTGTTTGCAAACGTATGAATCTACTGACATGCCATTATTATTGTGCCCATTGGTATACGACTGAAACATTACTACATGCATATGCTCTGCCAGTTGTTCCTGTTGGAGTTAGTGAGGATTAGATGATTCCTGAGAAGGTTTACAGCAGAGTGGTTCTACGGCCAGTCATGAGAAGACCAGTCGGTCGTCCTCGAAGGAATCAAATCCCTTTCGTCGGTGAGTCTAGCTCATCTCGAACTTGCGGGCGATGTGGAAGTTTCGAGCACAATCGTCAAACTTGCCGAAATCTAGTTCCACTTCATGACAGGGGATGATGTCTACCAAATGTAGGCAATGAGTTATTTTGTTTATTTAATATTATTTGTTTGCTAAAAGCGACGTAGTATATTTATTTTATTCCAAATTGTGGCTTGTTCAAATTAATAACTTTCATAGATGTGATTTTGTCATTGTATAAGATATTCATGTCTGAAACATTCATTTATGTGCCCGGAACATGTATGTAACATTAATGTATACATTTTCGTACCACTATACATGGAAAACATATGCGACTATACAAAAAATATCACTATACAATAATATGTACATATCCATAAACTATCTACCCAAAAAAAAGTGTAACTATACATAATATATACATGACACAAAATCATGGTACAGTCATGCTAGGCAATTGCTTAACCTCCGCTGAATCAACGTTGACATGTGCAATAGTGGTCGAAACATCCGCTAACACAACATCAGCAGTCCCTGTGGTGGCTGCAACATTGGCAGGCACAACATCTGTAGGCGTTGTGAAGGCCCCAACCTCGGCAGGCGTTGTGACGGTCGTGGTAGCCTCCTCTACCTGTGGATGAATGCGATTAACCCAAAGCTGTACCGCCATTCTCTCCCGCTGGTATTCGTCCATGAATGCCTTAATGGCTGTCAGTGGAACTCCCCCCTCTAAGAACTCGATGTACTTCAAATAGTACACGCCGCATGCTCCTCCCCCAGCCTCCTGCTATGGCACCTCAGTTTTATCCTCGATGTGCATAATGTCGTATGGGGTTGCGGGGTAGTCAGGAAGATCGTAAACATCCATTGACACCATAAGGGGTATCAGCTCAGCCAAGCACTGGACTGTCTCTCAGACTGTGTCTCTGGAACTATACCCAACACATGAGTCATATATGACAACGTTACGACGATTCAAATCCACCTCGGCTGCCACCCAATGATCGCCACCAATGTTAATAGGGACATAGAGCTGAAAAGGTAATTGACACCATGGAAATCGATCACAACATTTCAAATAAAAGGGAACATACTAACTCTTTGAATATAAATGTACTCACCCTGTCCACATCAACCTAAGGTCTTCCAATGAGGCATATCTCTCCCACGACAAAGTGGACCATATCGGCCTCGTTCACCCAGTTAATATCATCCAGTCTGTTCGAGTATTATTCCCATAACAACTTCACTTTCAACCGCAATTTCATGAGTTCGGTTAGCGCATTGAAGGAATCAGAAATTAACTACAAATTCAGATGTTTATGAAATACGTACCCAGAATGTGGTGTCCAGGAAAGCAGACCTCTGGACACCAGATGTGGCTATAGTGCGAGCTTTGCAGCATAGCATCCACAAGTAGCTATCCATGTGCTAAATACAGTAATAGTTATCAATAATAATTTGAAATGTATATTGCAATATTGGAGGAGACGAGAAGGACTTAAACTACCTCAGATGCAAGCCAGTCTGACGGCCTCAGCAGCGTCTTGAAGAACGCACGATCAGCGATGCAGATGCCAAATCAATATCACCCTCCACGTCCCCCAGCCATGCATTGAAGGCCTCGACATCAGCAGTTGCTAGGGGGCACGTGGGTCAAATAGTGGATCCTGAGTCCATAAGACGAGATCGCTGTCTGTATCCTTATGAGGCTGCTGATCTGGTCTCTCTGTTGGTTGAACAACCGGGGCTTCTTACTGTACATGCTGATCATTTGGGGCTTTCTCCTCTAGCTCAACCCTCGCCCTCTTCCTACTCGGTGGACTGACAAAGGGGCTCCACTTATGCTTTCCCGGAAGTAGCCGACGACTTTGGCGCGAAACGAAGCCCGTAGGAGGAGTATCGGCAGCACGAACACTCGTGTCTACAGGTTCCGGTTCAGTTGGCTACTGGCCTTCACCGTCATCGCCTGAACCTCCATCCGAATCCTGTATTAAAGCCAACCTCAATGTCAGGTTAAGCGTAGAAATCACAAAATCTAATTTGTAACTTTTGCAACGTACCGTATCAATGTATCTGAAGTGGCCACCCAGTAGCACAACAGCCTTACACAAAAGAACTATCTCCTCCTGCATTTGCTTGTTCTCTACCCGTAACAATGCAAGCTCATACAGAACTATACTCTAGAACTCATCATGGACCAGCTGTGCCTATTTGTCATTATTAATGATCACCTTTATAAACGAACGGAGCAGCAAATGTAAACGGATAAGAATATGAATGTAAATTCTCATTACATACCTTCAAGCTTGGAGGGACATCATACACAGGAGGGGAAATGTCACGATAGGTGGTCGCACGACTCGACGGAGGAATCGAATCGCCTGCAGGTCTATAGTTGTCAAACGTCTCCGATGCAGGACTAATGAGGGTACTAACTGTGTCCATGTCTGCCCCTATGTCAGGCCTATCGATGGGACTAAGTCCAGCGGCATGAGTTTCGGATGGATCCTCATGACTGTGACTCTTATACGCTTGACATGTAAGACAAACTGTGGAAGAAGGTGATGGAGACCGCATACGAACATTACTTGCAGGACTGCATGTGTCTCTAGCTGGCCCCATATCAGGTCTAATAGAGGAACTCTGACTAGCAGAAGGTGGACTCTGACCAGTAGGAGGTGGAGTTGATGGATCCTCTGTGGGAAGTGGCTTAATCCTCTCATCGGGCAATAATGGAGCATCCACAGATGTCGCCCGGGCTATATATGCACCTCTCCGGATGCCAACTACTTCAACGAGCCTAATATACCAATGTGTCCTCTGTTCTGCCTCAGATAGCTCCAAAACGATGAGTGGACGAGCCTACGTTAACAAATAATCCATCAAATTAAACAGTGATTCGCTGTGACCTTATGAATAAGAAAAGTTCATAAGACAGGGGAACCTTATATACCTACCTCCTAACCAGCAGGACATCATGTTTAACAATGTCCTCTGACGGGGTCTTCTTTGTCTCCCACTTCAACAAGCGCAGTATCCTCCCCTCTATGTCCTTGCCCACTCGTCCATATGTCCCGCCAATGTACGACACGGCCTCGTACAACCAAACCTGAGTAACATAAAGGTTATTTAGTGACACTATGTATTTAAATTTGTAAGCCAAAGCAAATAATAAACACGTCAACACACTTGTTTTGCAGTATGTACCTGAATAGCGTAGGGGCACCTTTCTAAGTTATATTTCTCTACCTGATTCGTCTTCGCTTGGGCTCGCTTCTTATATTTTTCTAACCTCCGGTCCAAAGCATTTTTCATTCCTTTAAGTGTCTTATCAAAAGACACCAAAACCTATGGATAATTGTTAAAATTATCCAATATGTTGACAAAATTCAACCACACACGGGAGACAATTCGGCGTCGATCCCGTGCCATGAAAAATTGCTCCAGCACATAGTACAAGGCCAGCTTCATAACATCCTTATCTGGCATACGAGACACATTCAATTTCTGAAGTCTCCCATAGAATTCCCTGAGCTTTTTGTCCTCGCTCTCGAAGTACGTATCCAACAAAAGGCACAGATTCAACATAGTCGGTATCGATGGCACGGTGGAAACAAATTTCAATCCGGTAACCAAACCAAACTCGTGGGCAGAAAAACGAATCACTCTTCCTGCAAAGAAGAGAAAAAAACATAAGATGCCAATAATGTAACAAAAAAATAACTACAAATACCAGATGCTCAAAAATAAGATTTTTTAACTACATTGTAGCTCAAAACCATATTTTTACCTTCAATAAGGAACCACATCTCTTCATCATACCCCATTGTGTTAACCTCCCACATAAGCACATTGTGCACAAACTAAGATGGAAAGGACAGCTCCCGAATGTCTAGGATAAACCCAAAACATGTATTATGAAACATGTCTTTTTGCCTCGCACTCAAGTTCGTGCGAATCCATTCAATACAGTCCAGACTTGCCAAGTTTGTGATCATCGCATGGTAGTGCTCATCAAACGGTGTCTTCAGGGTGAAGAACAGTCCAAATTCATTTGTCATTTGCTTCAACCTGCAAATACAAGACTGTTATAGTTAAATATGATGCAAAAAGGCAAAAAAACAAACGTAAAACATGCAACCTGCCAAAATGCTTGACAAAACTCGACCAAACTCGACGCACTCGATAGAGCTCGACAACATAAACCGATAATACTCCTGTCGGATACCTCCGACCGACTATACGACTTTGTCGGATGTCAGATTATTCGAGTGTCAGATGCATAATTCGACACTCGACACAAGCTTTCATCCGACATGTCGAGTGTCGGGTACATGGTTCGAGACATCGATATGTCGGTTTTCACGAAACTGACACTCAATGTCTTCAAAAATACATTGATATCAAGTGTCGATTGTGCATCCGACACGACTCGACAAGACTCGACACGTAAGTATCGAGTGTCGAGATGTGTCGGATGCACAACCGACACTTGCCATCGTCTACCTCACGATGAAACTCATCGGTTTTCACAGTTTTCATGCACATCAAATCACAAAAATCATCTAATAACTCTAGATTTATCTCTAAAAACACAGAATAAGTTCACAAATCTGACGAAAACTCAAATCCCTAATTTAAATTCCCTAAAAACTAAATCAAATCTAACGAAACAGAAAACAACCAAATAAATTATTAAAACTACGAAAAAACCGATGAACAAACGTACCTCAGTATCGATTCTTGCTTCTCTCTACGTCGTCTTGCTTCTATACTTAGAGGATGCTCGTGTCGGTTTGCGTTTCGAGCGGTGTCAAGGGGTTTCAGAAATATATGTCTGAAGAGGGAAATAAGCTTTGGGAAAAAATTAAATACATAAGGGTATTTTAGTCTTTTCGTCAAGAAAGTGTTTATAGCATGAAAATTTTTCAGGATGTGTCCAAATTTCATTAAGGGCCTCTAATTCTGTTCATTTTTTCAATTTTCCCATGATTTTATGCTACTATTTTTATAAGGCAATTATCACTTAACCTAGGGGTGTTCAAAAATCCCCGACCCGATCCAACCCGACCCGACCCGACCCGATCGGGTTGGTCGGGTTTTTCTCGGGTCGGTATTAAATAGTGACCCGAATCGAGTTAAAATAATCGGGTTTGAACAGTATCGGGTATCAAATCGGGTATGGATATTTGACCTAATTAAATTAAACCCGATCCGACCCGATCGGGTTGATCGGGTTTTTTCGGGTCGGTATTGAATAGTAACCCGAATCGCGTTAAAATAATCGTGTTTAAACAGTGTCGGGTTTGTGATCGGGTATGAAAAAACCCGACCCGACCCGACCCGTGAACACCCCTAACTTAACCTCCTATTATTTTTCAAAACATCACGCGGCCCCCAGGTTTTATGGAAATCATCACAGATGCCCTTCCATTTGTTTGTCAAAAATCTGATGTCATTCATTGAAATTACATTTTTACCCTTAACAAGCCATTTTCCAAGAACAAATGTCTGACATACCGTATAGCAATCATTACCTTTTCATTTATTTTATAAATTATGTTAAATGCAAAAAATTTTATACTTTTCTTCCCATTTTGTCCATGAACAATGTTGTGGAATTATAAGAAAACCAATGCTTTTTCCAACCCAATTTATAGCAAATTGAATGGAATATGAACATTGGAAAGAGACATGTAACGGTCAAGTTGCAACAACCATATTTACATAGCTATAAAAGTATTGATTGCAATGGTCATATCACCTTATGTTGTGTTTTTGTTGAAAGCTAAACTAGGTATCGCACCTTTCCTGTGTTCTTGTTGCTTAAAGCTTGGATGACTAATACTTGCAGCTCTAAGTCAATGAATAATATCTCATTTTCAGATAGAAGGAAGGTTAGTGAGATGAAGTATGTAAATGGGGGAATCATAAAGTTCAAGAATAGGCACTGCAACTACAATACGAAAGCAGATGTGAGGATCTTAGAGTCTACCAAAAACCCTAACAAGCTATTTTCCTTTTGTGCTCATGGGACTTGCAACTAATACACAATTTGGTAGCCTATAGCTGAGTCTAATGAAAAAAAAGTAATATGGATATGGAACCTACAAATGAATTGGAGGTGATGAAGGCTAGGATTGCCAACATAGAGCTCAAGCAAGCTAAGATGCATGAAAAAATGGCAAGTTTCAAGGAAAGGTGACAGGAAACCCATAACAAGAACAAAATGAAAATCCAAACAAAAACACAAACAATCTCCACCAACACTCACACAACAATCAACTCAACTATCTATTTGAATAATCTCTTAATATATCAAAATAATCAAAGTTTAACAAAATAACAATAAAAATCTATATTTATACTAACCTAGACATATTGAGAATTTGAGTCAAATTAGGATAAGTCAAAATTCCTAAACTAATAATTTCTCAAATTAAATGGAACTTTAATTAAATAAAGACTGAAAGACGATAATAATCTTACCAATAAAATAAGCCATGCTACATCAATTCTCCCCGACTTATAAAGACTCGTCTCTAAACAAGTGAGACTACAACTAAAAATCCAAAGCATGGCGATTGATAAAACGAAGCTCATCCTTAGGAAGCCAAGTATCATCATGGTTGAACCTTCCATCAAACAAGGAAATGATGAAAACCACTAGTAGTAGAAGTATTATAGTAGTCATCTAAAATGTGATCAACCTTATCAATCGGTGGAGGATTGAATGGAGGTGATGAGGAATGGGGTTCCTCAAATTAAAAGAAAGGGAGGGAGATGTAGACAAGGGAAAGGGGAGAAATAATAGAAGAAAATTGGGGGCAGAAATAGAGTGAAACTGAGGAAGAAATAATCTTTTTACTAAAAGATCAAAAATCAATAATAATCAAGTTTGAAAAAATAATATAACTAAAGGCTCCTATTTATAGGACCTTAAAATATAGTTCTACTAGGAAATAAAATCCCATTAGGAAATAGAATCCTAATCCTAGTTTAACTAGAAAATACTAAAATTAAATCTTAGATAAAATAGTAAACTACTTATTATGAAAATAACTCAAATTAGGATTACTCCCAATTTATGAAGTCAAAATTCCTAATTTATTAAAATCCCTAAAATCAAAATTAGGAGTCAAGTTTTTTCAAGAAGGAGAGAATTGATGTAGGACCCATTAGATTATAAATTAGGAACGAGATGGCTAGAAAAAAAACTCCATCAAAGCGCATTAGGTGGATATGCCAAACGAACAAGGAAACGTCCAAGTATATCACAAACATAGCATAAAGTCTTCAAAAACTGGGACAAAATAATAGGCCCTACAAGTATGAGACAAGAAAGCATTGGAGGCTTGAGATGGCCTTGGTAAGTACACAAATCTTCCTCTTTAACCATTTAACTAAAAGTTAATTCCATAGGCACATGAAGTAAAGAAGCATGCAATTTAATGTGATGGTTGTACCATTGTGAAAAAAAGTATAGGTGTTATCTCTCCCACAACTGGTAACATTCATGTCATAAAGCCAAGGTCGTCCAAGAAGGAATATTGGTTACATCCATAGGAACAACATCACAATATATGTTGGCATGATAAGATCCAAATATTAGAGGAGCTAAGCACCTTTCAGTGACATTCAAAGAAGTTTTATCAATCCAATCTACCTTAAAAGGATATGGGTGTGGTTCGGTTGTAAGTTCTACCTAGAAATCACGGATTTAGAAACCACATTCATATCACTTCCACTATCAATCACTAACTTACAAACCTTTCCCTTACAAGAAATGAAAGTATGAAAAATGTTATTACGTCTCCAATCTTCTTCTTTGGGCATAGCTAAAATATTTCTCACAACATTAACTTGAGGTGTATCATCATCTACCCCAAATCTTCATCAGTAACTTCTAAAGGTTCAAGAACCTCTCCTATAGGTGGCTCATGTATTCCTTCTAGCACTAAAGTGCGATGAAGACAATGAGAAGCAATATGACCTTTAGTATGATAATGGTGACACACAATTTGGCAATTACTAGGATAATAACTAGAATTAGCAAATGACCTTTCTCTATTTGTGTTTGCTTGGGAAGTCTTGGTTGGAAAAAAGTGTTTGAGTTCTCAAAGGATCTTGATGGAAGTGTTTGTGTGGGAGTTTGCCTAGTGTTAGGAGATTGAAGAAAATGTTCTACTTCGATGGCTTTATAGTAGGCTTCATCTAAAGTAGTTGGGCATGCAAATTTACTAGTCATTGAATATCAAAGCGGAGCCCATGGATAAACCTAGACCTTATGATGTCATCCTCTTCAGAAATCTCACTCTTAACCATAAGATTATTGAATTTATAAAGGTAATCAGTGACACTCAAAGACCCTTGTTTAAGATTAAACATTTATGAAAGCAATTAGGCTTTGTAAGTAAGAGGCACGTACTTTCTATGTAACCTAGACTTCATGTCATCCCAAGTAAGAACTTTCCCTTCACGCTTTACCTCTCGCTTTTGCAAGCCCGACCAACTTAAGTTTAGTAAGACAAATTTATAACTCGTTCGATATGTTAAACCACCCAAAATATTCCTCTATAGCAGCTATCTAATCAAAGAATGTATTAGGATCCATTCTACCATCAAATTCAGGGATATCTTGTTTAACATGCTTAGTGACATTGTCATACTCATCTTTTAATGTTTAATCACTATGTTTAGCATATTTACGACTACCCTCCACACTACTTTCGGGTTTTTCAAGATCAAATTCTAACTTAGGGATATTATTTTCACCTATAAGAGTTTCCTCTTTTATTTTTTTGAAGTTGTGCCCAAAAATTCTTTATCCTTTGAATCTCTATGCTTAGCAGATGGCTCCAAGTTAGGGTCTTGTATTGTGAGAAAGGAAGCTTGTAAGGCTTTTATAGTTACTAATATTTCTACCATCCTATTGTCCATGGCGTCTATTCTATTTTCCAAAGCATCAATCCGAATGTTTGTCCTATTTTTTGAGGCTTTTATCATTAACTGGAGTGTTTCTACTGTTTCAGGTTGCTGGACTATGGTTTCAGATATGTCAGGGTTTAGAATTTAGAATGAAGTTTGGCTTTTCTTACTTCTAGTTATCATAATAGGATAAAATTAGCGTAAATTGATGCAAAATTACTCAAATACCCACAAAATCAACAAGTTGAACAAAAGTCGAAGGGGCAAAAGGGTTAAACTGAATTATGTGCTGTTTGTGAATAGTAACTCCAGCATGAACATTATTCGTCTGTGAATAGTACTCATGTATGAACAGTACTCGCTGTGATAGTACTCCGTGTGAACAGTGTACTCCTATGAACAGTACCCGATATGAACAGTACTTGTCGTGAATAGTGACTACGGAATTGATGTTAGGCTCTCATACCAATTGATGAGGAACGGGGTTCCTCAAATTAAAAGAAAGGGAGGGAGATGTAGAGAGAAAATGGAAGAAATAATAGAAGAAATTTGGAGGAGAAGTAGAGTGAAATTGAGGGAGGAATAATCTTTTTACTAAAAGATCAAAAATCAATAACAACAAGTCTGAAAAATAACACAACTAAAGGCTCCTATTTATAGGATCTTGAAATATAGTTCTACTAGAAAATAAAATTCCATTAGGAAATAGAATCCTAATCCCAATTTAACTAGAAAACATTAAAATTAAATCCTAGATAAAATAGTAAACTATTTATTAAGAAAATAACTCAAATTATGATTACTCCCAATTTAGGAAGTCAAAATCCCTAATTTATTAAAATCCCTAAAATCAAAATTAAAATTCTTAATTTATAATCTAATGAGTCCTACATCAGGAGGCAAATGAGGTATGCAAGAGTAGGAGAACCTGCAGAAACATCAAACACAACTGGAGGCTCGAAATGTCCTCGATAAGGAAACAAGTCTGTCATATTAAAAATTGGACTGATAATCTAATCAGAAGGCACATCAAGGAACTAAACATTAGAACAAGCCTACGATTAACTTTAAATGGGTCATAGGCACAGGCATGCAATTTTTTGTAGGCTTGTTTAGGAAAACGAGAAGGATCAAGACGAACCATGACATAATCACCTTCTTTAAAAATCTTTTTTCTACGATGCAAGTTAGCAGCAAATCTATATTTATTATTACTCAAGAAAATCATTTGTCTAACCTCAATGTGCAAATTGCACATATATGTGGCAAAATCAGTGGCAAAGTTTGAAGAAGGGTAGCTAGAGGGTAGGCGTACAAGGTCAATGGGTCGGTAGGGTGTAATACCATAAACAATCATGAATGGACTCTTATTAGTAGACCTACGGACAATATTATTATAAACAAACTCAGCCATAGGCAAAACTAGATCCCAATTACTTAACTTTTCTCCTACCACATAATGAAGCAAGTTCCGTAAGCTATGATTAACCACTTGAGTTTGGCCATCAGTCTAAGGATGATAAGTTGAAGAGAACTAAAGAGATGTACCAAATAATTTTCAAAGTGTCTGCAAAAATAGCTAACAAACTTAACATATCTATCTTACACTATTGACATAAGGAAACCATAGAGACAACAAACTCCTGAAAGAATAGTTGAGCTATATGAAGCATCACTAGTCTTAGAATAAGGAATAAAATAAGCTATTTTAGAGAACCTATCAAGCAAAACAAAAATATAATCATGTTTCCTATCAGTTTAAGGTAATCCTAAAACGAAGTCCATACTAATGTCTCTCTGAGGAAGGTAAAGCTTCTTAGCCTTAGCTAGTTGACAAGTACGACACTAGGATACAATCCTAGCAACATCTCTCTTTAATGATGGCCAATAAAATCTATTCTCAATTAAGTCAATGGTTTTATCTCTCCCTAGATGGCTAGCTAATCCTATAACATGCATTTCCTAAACCAAAAAGTCTCTCATAGAAGTACGAGGAATGCATGAACAAGAACCCTTAAATAAATAACTATCACGAATGATAAAATCTACATGATCCCTATGATTATTATCTAAAAGTTCCTTACAAATAATGTCAACATTGGGACCAGAGGGATATTCAGATTTCATCCTATCAAATCCTACAATCTTAACTTGCATGGTTTGAAGGGTGTCCATGACTTTACCAAGGGCATCAGCTACCTTATTATCCTTTCTAAGCCTATTTCTAAGTACAAAGGTGAACATTTGAAGAAACTCAGACCATTTGACATGTCTCTCATTCAATCACTTTTAGGATTGAAGATATTTTAATACTTGATGGTCAGAGTAGAGGACAAATTCATTAGGCAAAAGATAATACTACCAATGTTGTAGAGATCTAACAACAGCATAAAACTCTTTATCATAAGCAGAAAATCATTAGTTAGACTCATTGAGTTTCTCACTAAAGAAAGCTATACGGTTACCCTCTTGACTTAAGATTCCTCTTATACCTACTCCTGAAGCATCACAAGCTACTTCAAAAGACCTTGGAAAAATCCAGGTGCATAAGGACAGGGGCTTAAGTCATTCGTTGTTTAATAAGCTCAAATGCTCAAGTGGTTGCACTGGTCCATTGAAATTCACCCATGCATATGCAATCAACGATGGGTGCCACAATGGTGCTAAACTCTCTAATGAATCTCCTATAGAAAGAGGCTAATTCATGACAACTACGAATCTTAGATAATGTCTTAGGTGTAGGCCAAGATATGATGGCTTTTACCTTATTTGGATCAACTTTAATACCATCAGAAGAAACTAGAAAGAACTTGAGACTACATGAAAGAACATTTCTTTAGGTTGAGGTACATCTTGTCATTCCTAAAGGCATAGAAAACTTCCTTAAGGTGGCCTAAATGTTCTACCTCACTCTTGCGATATACGAGAATGTCATCAAAATAAACTACAAGAAACTCCTCTATAACATGTTGTAACATATGGGTCATGACTTTTATAGAAGTACTAGAAGTATTAGATAAACCAAAAGGCATAACTAACAACTTATACAATCTATTAGGGATTTAGAAGCGGTTTTTCACTTATCACCTGGTCTAATCCTAATTTGTTGATAACCACTCCTCAAATATATTTTCGAGAACCAACAAAAACTAGCTAGCTCATCTAACATATCCTCAAGCTTAGGTATAGGGAACTTATACTTAATGGTAATTTTGTTGATGGCTTTATTATCAACATAAATTCTCCACGATCCATCTTTCTTAGGGGTAAGTAACATATGGACTACACAATGACTAAGACTATGACAAATGAAACCTTTCTCTAATGGACACTTTATTTGCCTATTTAACTCAGCTCTTTCAGTAAGGCTCATCCTATAATATAGAAGGTTAGGAAGTTGCGAACTAGAACTAAGTCAATAGCATGTTGAATGTCTCTCATAGGTGGTAGCTCATTTGGTAAGTCTTCAAGGGCTACATCACTGAACTCCTCTAAAAGTTCACCTATCATAGGAGGAAAATCTAAACTAGAGTCTAGTAATAGCTCTTTTAGAACTGAAGTGTACACAACACTAGTCTCTTGGCTTTCTTTCATAAAATGAGTTAGAGCCAGAATATTCAAGCTATATTTCTTAGGTTCTAGAGTATTGGATCTAGGCTTTGGAGTTTGATTATCTTTTTTAACCATAGTTAAAACCTTACAACTATCAGTGGCTTTTGCTAGCTTCAAAGTGATGGTTTAATATAATGATTAAACACATAGCTATTCTCTTTCCCATAGTTTATAACATCATGGTTATAAAGCCAAGGTCTACCTAGAAGAATATGAGCTACATCTATGGGTAACACATCATAATAGATGTTTTCATTATCAAAACACAAGTTAAGAAGAACAAAATATCTATGAGTAATAGATATGATTGTTTTGTTGACCCAAGCTACTTGAAAGGATTAGGGTTAGGCTTTGAAGTGAGTTTAAACCTATTAATTGCAACCCTAGAGATGACATTCAAGGTATTATCTCCATCTATCACTAGCTTGCATAATTGATTCTTAAGGGGAATTAAAGTATGTAAAATACTAATTCTCTTCCAAGAATCAGAACTATAGGAGTGGACAAAATATAACGTATAACTAATAATTATTCATCGAACACCTCTTCACGTATTTCTCTTAATCCTAAATCTTCATTCTCTTTTAATGATTCTAAGATCTCTCTTTCAAGATCCTCATGGGTTGGTTCACTAGAGTCATAACCTATGGCAATGGTATAACTAAGACAAGAAGAAGCAATATGACCTCTACCTTGACAATTGTGACACATAAATGGAGAGTTGTTAGAGTTGCTAAAGGATTGGTTTGAAACGCTTATTGATCTATCCTTATTTGAATTGAAACAAGAATTGACATTGGGATTTGAAATATTAGGGTAACTAGGAGTTGACAAGTTGGAATCTTTAGAAATAAAGGATTGTTGATTAAAATTACTTCTATTGACAGCCTTAAGTTGTGGTGATGGAGTATACACTGAAGAAGTTTACCTAGTATTATAAGCTTTAGTAATCTTCTAAAGTGACATAACAGCTTAACTTAACAACACTCTAAATGTCATACCTACGTCCATTAATACATGTAGATGTAGTGGCATTTACAGGCTCATCAATGCCACCCTATAAATGCCACTCCTCATGTGAAGATTATCACACTGAGTTTGGTACTTAAAAACACTAGAATAACCCTACCTAAGGTTAAGCAATTGTCTATAAATTTCCTTTTTATAGGATTAAGGGACATATTTTTGTATAAGATCCATTTTCAGTTCTTTCCAAGTATGAATACGATGATGGAGTTGGTAAAACCTTCATTCTATAAACTGACAATAGATCTAAGCAGTACCAACTAACTTAAGTCAAGCAAAGCAAACACAATAAGTGTCTATTATGTCATACCAAGTAAAGTACTCTTTATGGCATTTATCCAATCTAGAAAAATAATAGGTTTTAACTAGGGGTAGCAATTCGTGTTTGCGGATCATATTCATGTCATGGCGAGCTATGATACGACAAAGATTGACCAACACGATCATAACCCGTTTATTATTCGTGTCATGAAGGTTTAACACGAACACGACACAACATGCAAACACGAATAATAAACGGGTCGTATTCGTGTTAGACAAGAACATGACTTGTCTAACACGATTATGACACGTTTACATGATTAATACGACCCGTTTATGGTTACGACATGATTATGACATAATTACAATTATGATACGATTATTACGTGATTATACATTAAAACCTATTTTTAAATGAAAAGGCTATAACATAATACACAAAATTAAACAAAACTAAATACCAAGAAATAATACAAACTTCAATATTTTAATTTGTATTATTTAATATGTGTAAAAATTATAAAATATTATTCATGTCAATAATCGTATTAATCGTGTTTTAATTTATATTTGTGTCAATCATGTTTAATGTATATGCGTGTCATAAACGAATTCATGTCATAAATGGGTCGTGTCACAATCATGTTCAAGAGTTAAAGGCACTCAACACGAATACGACACAACTATTAAACGGGTTAAAAATTCTGACACGAATATGACATGAACATGATTAAGGCGAATCCAAACTCGTAAATTTTCGTGTTATGACCCAAATTGCCACCCCTACTTTTAACCTTCCATTCAACTTAAAGATATTATGCTTGACACCTTTAGGAACGTCAGATGACTCATGCCTAGAATGACTTTTATTACTTCTATGACTGCCTTTATCATCACTATCCTCATCAAATAATGAATTATGGGTATATTCTAGCTCATGGTGTCTTCTAGATGTGGATCCTATGATTTTGTTACCCCTTTTAAATCTATTAGAGAATCCAATATTGTTATCTTTGCGATTCAGTTGCTCTCTAATTTCAAGTACTACTTGTTCCATGTGAATGAACCTATTTTCTAATCTATTCAACATATTGTTTATGGTATTTAAATCACATTTTTGGATGACATGTTCAGGAGGGGAATTTACGTTGGCCATTATTTTTTATGGGACATAGAACATCGAGTCTAGGCTAAAATTTCCTATAAGTGATAGAAATAAATGTGACGCTGCTCCAATGCAAATAAAGGCAAGGAAAGTAATTATGCAATGATTTTATATTGTTTATGTAAGGGCTAAACTAAAAGAAAATGAAAGGGGTTCAATTGTAATAAGGGTAAACTACAAATTTTAAGAGTCTCAAACAGAAGTGAAAATATGGAAGATTAATGGGTTTCCAGGAAATTAAGCTTCATTTTAATGGCAAACTACTCAATAGCCCTTAATAAAAAAAAATATCAACCAATTTTAAAAATGACAAACCAGTCCTTACCCTCAACATCCAAACACTCTTGGGTTGGTGGTCTGTGCAGTGTGTGCGACTGCTTTCGATGATCAGACGACAATGGTGAACCTCCCAAGTAGCAGATCGACGACTGGTGAGACCCGTAATGATGATTAAGATCGGCGTTTGGCTGCGGAATATGAAGATTGGCGTTTAGCTATGGAAGATGAAGATCGACATTTGGCTAAATGGTTTGGTGATGAACGGCTACATTTCGATGATTAACATCAGTCGACGATAGCTGGGCTTTGCTAATCGACAGCCAGTAAGGCTTTTTCAACAAGTGGTGTAGACCCATGCATAGTGGTTTGTGTAGTGGCTATCAAAACTGATTTTTGGGTTTTTGAGGGCTTTCCAATGGGAATTGGTGGTCGACGAAGAAGGGAAAGTTGATGAAAATGGTATGATATATGATTTAGTGTGTTCGGTGATGATGGTTGTTACATCAATGGCTAATGATAAATAGTAAATCCGATAATGAATAATGATGAACAATGATTATATTTGGAGTTTTGTGTATTTAGGACTTATAGAATTTGGGATGATTTTGCGAAAATGATGTTAGACTTTAATATCAATTTGATAGGGAACTTGTACCAAGAATAAAACCAAAATTTAAACAAAAACATAAACAATCTTTAACCAACACTCATGTAACAATGAACTCAACAATCTGTCTAAATAATCTCTCAATATATCAAAATAATTAAAGCATGACAAAATAACGATAAAAACCTATATCTATACTAACCTAGACATATTGAAAATTTGAGTCAAATTAGGGTAAGTCAAAATCCCGATTTGAGTCAGAGTCCCTAAACTAATAATTGTTCAAATTAAAATACCTATGTTGATGTTCTAGGTGAAGGAGATTGTAAAATCACCGCAGATTCTTCTAGCAATATTTTGAAGAATGTTTTGCTCGCTCCTACAATTAGAAGAAATTTAGTTTCAGTTTCAGTTTTAGAGAAAAAGGGTTTGAAATTAAATTAAAGAGTCGGGTAGTCACTATTTCACAGGGTCATAATGTACTTTTGAGCGGTCTTCGTATCGATAATATGTATTCCATTTCTAGTATTAATAAAAATAATAACTCTTTTGAGTATGCTTTTGTGTCTAATTCTTTAAATTGTGCTTTATTATGACATTTAAGATTAGGTCACATAAATAAGAATCAAATGTTGTTTAATACCTAAAGTAAATCTAGATGAATTTAACATTTGTGAATCATGTGCTAAAGGTAAATTATCAAGAAAACCTTTCTCGTCTTGTTGGTAATCATCTCATTTACTTGAGGTAATTCATTCATATTTATGTGGACCTATGAAAGTTAAGACATATAGAGGAATGGAATATTTATTACTTTTATTGATGATTTATGTAGGTATGGTCTTGTTTATCTTTTGAAGCATAAATATGAAGCTTTAGAGAAATTTTAGAAATATAAATTAGAAGTTGAAACTCAATTAGGAAGATCCATTAAAACCCTACATAGTGACCATGGTGGTGAATATGAAGCCTTTGATTTACTTTGTAAACAGAGCGGGATATGACATAGTTATACTATGCCGTATAGTCCATAACAAATTGGGATTGTTGAAGAAGCAATCGAACTCTAATGGATATGGTTCGATCCATATTAGCATATTCTGGTATGCTTTTACATTTCTAGGGAGAGACATTATCAAGTGCTACTTACATTTATAATAGAGTTGAGACAAAGGCTAAATCATTTACACCATATGAACTTTGACGAGGTGTCAAAACTCATTTATCTCCTCTTAGTATTTGGGGTTGCAAAGTGCAAGTGCTAATTCCTAAACCTTTACGAGATAAAATTAAGTTCTATGACTTGGGATTGTAAATTTATAGGGTGTTCAAATAGTGGGAGAGGTTATCATTTCTATCATCCTAAAAAAGGATTGATTGAAAATCTTGATGCTGTTTTTCATGAATCATTTGAAGTTGTCATTTCTCTGCATCTTCTCCTACTTTTGGAAAATGACAATAATACTTCTCCAACTCCATCATTATCAGATGGTGACTTATCTCTAGTACTTATACAATCCTGTAGGATTATGGAACTATCCACAAGACTGCGCGATGATTATGTCTTTAATCTAGATGGGTAAATCTCATCGATGAGGATCCAAGATCTTATTCTTCGGTGATGTCTCAATCGGATTCTAAAAAGTGGGAAAAAGCCATGATGGATGAGTCAGAATCTATTGAGAAAAATCAAGTTTCGGAATTAGTTGATTTACCCAAAGGCATAACTCCTATATGTTGCAAATGGGTTCTCAAAAAGAAATTCTTTGGCTTATGGAAGCCTAGATAGATATAAGGCAAGACTTATGGCTAAAGGTTATACGCAGCAACCTGGTATTGACTTTGTTGATACTTATTCACCAGTGGCAAAGTTTACATCAATTAGGATACTTATATCGATAATTGCACGGATGGATCTTGAATTTCATCAATTAGATGTCAAAACAGTTTTCCTAAATGATGAACTGAAGGAAGATATATATATATATATATATATATATTATCCAACCTGATGGCTTTGTAGTTACAAGACATGAGGATAAAGTCTACAAGTTAAAGAAGTCTCTTTATGGATTGAAACAATTATTTAGGTAGTGGTATTTAAAATTTCATGAAGCAATTTTGGAATTAGGATGCCAAATGAATCCACTAGATCACTATCTATATAGATGGAAGTGCCAAAATAAGTTTTCTATCTTATCACTGTATGTAGATGACATTTTATAGCAATGATATGATAAGTCAGACAAATCATATCTTAATTCTCGATTTGAGATGAAAGACATAGGTGAAGCCTCTTATGTTTTAGGTATTAAGATTACACGAAGTAGAATTTCCAAGTTATTGTACTCAGAGCAAGAAAATTATCTAGATAAAGTATTTAAGCGCTTTAACATGGTAGAATCTAAACCATTGAGTACACCTGTGTGCAAGTCTACAACTCTTACTAAAGAGATATGTCTTGAAACTGAAGGGGAAATTCAAGAGATGCATAATGTTCCTTATGCACAAGGAATTGGAAGTTTGATGTATGTAATCACTAACACAAGGCCAGATATATGTCATGCAGTAGGAGTAGTAAGTCGGTATCCGTCAAATCCTAGTAAAGCACATCAGCAAGCAGTCAATAGGATTATGAGATATCTGAAAGGCACAAAAGGTATGAACCTATGTTTTGGTTTAAGTGATCTAGTGCTTGTTGGTTATTGTGATGCAGATTTTACATGTGATTTAGATGTAAGAAAGTCAACAAGTGGTAATATTTTCCTATTTTGTGGAACCACTATTTCTTGGCTTAGTAAAAAACAGAGATGTGTAGCACAGCAACAAGTATTGCAGTATAAGCTAAGCGGTTCATTGAAAGCTTACAATTGGATTTGATTGTTAAACCAGTTAATGTGTTTTGTGATAGTAAGCCCGTCATCTTTTTAATTAAAAGTGGAGCAAATAGCTCTAAGGGAAAACACATTGATATTAATTATCACAATATCCAAGATATGGTGGAGATGGGAGAAATTAAAGTCGACTATTTACCCGCTGGTAAGATGATGGCTGATACTATGACCAAAGAATTATTTCTGAATAAGTTCAGAGAGCATGTACCTACAATGGGTTTGAGAATCATTTAGATGTGTAGTCGAATATGTGGCATGAAGATATTATTGTAAATATCTTGGGAATGCCTGAGATTAACAATAAGAACACTAGCGAGGTAATAAGAGTTATAGTAGACTTCTAAAATGTAAAATCCATTTTGAGGCATTTAGAGTGGTCTATATAATATCGAGTGTGCAGTGTAAAAGTCATCAATAAGTTGTATTAAGAAAAACTTCGGGATAAGAGGAAGTACTTGATCTAAATTTTGGACGTAGATCAAATAAAGTTTTATTTTGTTGAAATCGTCAATTGTAATTAGGTATAGATTGTATTTCCTAGTTTGAGAGAATTTGTGTCATTTTACTTTATGTAAAGTGAAGTCGTTTGATAAAGAAATTTCAAACGCGATCAGTTATGATTAAAATCGTGTACACATAACAACAAAGATAACCATATTCTGATGTCAGTTTGAGAAGTCAAACTAGCTATATATAATTAGATCAAGTGAGAGTTGTTAGTATTTGTAATCTAATATATACAGGTGACATGCAGGATTCTATGTAACGGGATTCACCATAAATATGATATATCATGTCACATAGAGGGATGTGTCTCTTTAACAAGAGACACATGAAGAAGTTATTGCCAATAAATTCTATAACAACTAGTTGTTTAATTATGGTTATTGCAAAGGGATATGAATGGTGTCTTATGCCTTTTGGGTTGTGTCCATTGGTATATTATATATACTCCCTTGGTGCAAACTTCAAAAATATACTTCTATAATTATCCTGTATGCACCCAACAGCCTAACCACAGTATAACAATCCTCATCGAAAATCCTTCATATCTAGCTTATCTAGCTGGAGTTATTCAAATCAGTTGAACCTCTATAATAAATGTTGGAGTTGATCCATCTTATTAATTTATGTAGGTTGGAATTGATAAACCATATGAGTTTTTTTTTTTTTTACGGACAATTGTTTCATCTTCTTGGTATTCATAATTTCATATTTTACCATCAACATTACATAAACAAACAAGTTCTACACATATTATAAGACAAAAATAAGACAAACAACAGAATATGGGAACGTACAAAAGCCTTAAGCCGAATCAACATCAAGGATTTCGTCTTGTTAAGATCGATATGTGTGTCTTCTCTAAGGTAGTTTTTCAGTTTTTTTTAATAATTTAATATTAGTGACTCATTCCTGAGTGATGTTGGTCTGTGTAGAAGACTATCAAAGCTTGATCATTGCTGTTGCTTCTTGCCTAGATATGCACATTAAATTTTATAAACCAAACCCATTTATTCTAAATAAATCCTTTGAATCAAAAACCGAAAAAACTTAAAAGTTTAATTCCCAAATTGAGGATTGTCAATTGCAATGAATAACAAAAAGGTCGTTGGAATGAACAGAATGATAAGCATAACCCAGAATTTGGATTATGGTGATAAGCATAACCCAGAATTTGGATTATGGTGTCTGTTGAAGTGGGAAAGGAGATCAGAGGTGGAAACTTGAGACCTTAACAAGAGACTCCATCTTCCAGGCCTGCGCCTCTCCTGAATGCTCCAAATGGCGGCATAAATTGATTTAGTACCCGAGATTCGTCTTCCACCGAATCTGAACTCCTCTCTAGACTTTCTTCTCCACAAATCCTCATCAGAAGTCAGGCTCCTCAGCTCTGAACATACACATGACATTCTTGCAATATCAACCCCTTTGAGTAATCCCACAATCTTGTACTTAATTTCGACGGGAAGACGCATGAAGCAAGCTGGAGGAACCAAACCACTCTTCTCATGAAGATCAATTAAGAGAGGATAAACAAGGGTATCATTCACAAGTCTATGAAACTCCAGGATTTCGTTTTCGGGGTATTGATCAGAAGATGAACCATGGATTTCCATCCTTGCATCAATCATGTCACAATTCACAAAAGCCAAATCTAAAGGGATGACAAACCGGTTCAGCTTCAGACTCAGCTGATGCTCAGCAGATTCTGCATCAGATTCTTTGTCACTTGAGCAACCATGAATGTTAACCAAGTCTCCAGAATTATGAACCCTCAAAAGCACTCTCTTTACTGCAATAAAACCAAGTTCCAACAGTTGAGGAAGAGTATAACATAGATACCTTGTAGATGAAGTGTTCTGATCACGTCTACTCGGAAGCCGAAACCCTTCAATCATCTTCCCTGAATCAGGATCAAAACAGACAAATCCGGCTTGTAACATTATAGCGTGGATTCCAGTGGTCAAGAGCTTGAAATCATCTGCAAGATCATTCACCTCTTCTTTGAAAACCTTTTTCATGAAAGACATGATAGGGTGTAATTTGGGTGGTGTGATGGGTACAACATCTTCACCTTCAATGGTTGATGAAACTGATTCTTCATCGGAAGATAAGGTTTCATGGTCTGTATCAGAAGAAAATAGGTCTCGTTCTTCTAAGGGGTGATTCTTGTACATTGTGGCTAACGAGGGTTGAAGAGACAATAATTTGCTTGAAGGTAATGGAAGAGGAGATGTTTGCAAATGGGGTGAGAGTTCAGAGCATGTTTTATATGAAGTCAAAGTCTTTGTGCAGACCAAGTCAAACAGATGCTTGTTAGTGCGCTGAGTTGGATCATAGCTTGGAAACCAAGGGAGCAAGACTACTCTTTTGTCCATAACCAAATGAAAAGAAGAGTGCACAGTAACATAAGCTTTAAAAAAATAACAATGCTATGCTAGATATACAATATTTATACAACTTAAACTTCACAACATGATGTGATTGCCTATATAATGAAATTCTATTGGAGGGATAACTTTCCTCATCTTTTTTTATTTTTTCCTCCTCCAATAAATTTTCGTCATAGAGGTTATCACATCATATTATAAAATTTAGATTATATTAATATTATAAACCTAATATTACTCATAAAAAAATTGATGAGTTTGATAAGTTTTTTAATTCTCTGAAACTTGGGAGAGAAGTTAACTGCAATTTCTCACCCACTTTCGTATGAGAAATTTCTTGCCATTTATCACGTTAAGTCTCGAGGTAGTTAGCGTCAATTGCAGATCACTTCAGGCAGACTTTTGACAAAAACTTTATGAGGAAAGGGTTCAAGCTTTCCACTTCGAAAGTTGGGTTGAGTGATGAAAGCCTTTGCTTTTAAAGAGTTCAGATTCTATTCCATTCTGTTCCCTTGTATGGCTATTCTCAGAAATTTCAAAGTGGGCAAGATGGTTACATCAACATGCAAAGACATCTAAGATAGAAAAGTCCTTCAGTTTGATATCGCCTTAGTTGCCATGTACCACATGTATTGAGAGTCCTAAATAAATAAGCTTTATAAGATTACATCAGCAACAAATTGCGCCGCTCGATAACATTCAACACTCATACAAGAAACCATTAACCAACTTGTCAGCAACAAAATTTCCTTCTTGATGAATGAGCACTAGAACATTTCCACCATTTACATGAAATTCCTATGGAGGAAAGGAAACATTGGATAACTCAGTCTCCAACCGAAGATAACCCAGCCTTTTGAATGGGTTGATACGCGCACTTTAATTTGACAGGAAAAAA